>JAPQRN010000360.1:0-18234 GCA_037367275.1 Coranthus polyacanthus | reverse complement strand
TGTGTGTGTGTGTGTGTGTGTGTGTGTTTGTCTAGGGTTGGGAGAGAGAGAGAGAGAGAGAGAGAGAGAGAGAGAGAGAGAGAGAGAGAGAGATAAGCAGCTGTTTCTGATTGGCTCTGCTGCTCCACGTGACGAGGCTAATTTGCATGTGGGCAGACAGGTGAGCGTGGGAGCAAATAGTTTCAGGTATGCCGCGCTCGCCTCCGACCCCCGACTGGATTAAGAGTTCCGTCATCTTCCGTGTTGTGAACCGCTTCGCGTGGACTCTACTTGCAGGTGAGTCCCTCTAAACGTAAGCCGCCGAGGCCCCTGGGTTTCGGCTGCGACGCAAACGGTTTCCGTGCGTCTCCGTGGGTCAAAGAGCTCCTTCGCTTCCCTCGGCCTATCGGCGGGTGTGATCTGTCATTTCTCAGCGGGTTCCGCCCGAGCTGAGAGGACGACGGCACCGGTTGAACAGGTGTAGCAGGACCTGCTGCATTCCGCTCCGCGCACACATGCATCCGCCTGTGGAAATATAAAACTTAGGAGAGTCGCGGTACTGTAAGCATAATGTTTAGATGAAAAGCAAATGCAAGATTTTTTTAAAAAGCTAACCCCCCCCCCCCCCAAAAAAAAACATAATTTCTGTTATATCTACGTTTAATGTGTTGGTGGTGAGTTTTCTTTTTGTCTACTATAATTACGCGTAAAAGGTTTTACTGTTTATGTAGATTGATTGTGTTGTAACGTTATCACTCATCTTTTGAATACAGATTCAGATGCGCATTAGTGTTGTATCAATCAACTTCTCTTCTGTTTTGGTGGCTCGTTAGCAGAGATAACACCCACGGAGCAGGAAAATCACCCACAAAGAATGTCATGAAACACATTTGAGTGTGACTGTTTCAGCAAAGTGATCTGCAGTGAGTTTAGAACAAGACCCTGCTCTCAAATGTTGTTGCTTTTGAATATGGTATTGTTAAAGGGGGTTTATTCCGTTGTAAATGCAGCACAAATTATATTGTGTTGTCGTATTTGGTATGTTTTCAATTTTTTCATACCTAATAATACCCAGCAGTCGTTGTCGGAAATGGTTAAATTAGAATCCAAAGCTTTCTCTGAGCTGAATGTAGTAAATATTTCCTTGACGTTCAGTTCAGATAACTTTATTCATCCCATTTACTATGCTTTCGGGTTAAGGAGGTCATCTGACAGTACTTTTAAATTAAGCTTGGGTCAGCTTCACCTTTTATACATCTTTGCACTGAAGTTTTCCCCAAATTGACCTTAATTTCCTACCAGTGATAGTTCAACGTTAACTTCATTTTATAATTGGAACAATAAGTTGATTGACTACAGTAGATCCTCAACTTAAAAAAAAGTCTTTTTTTCCCACTGTTTGTTTTTGAAGGTCCAGTGTGTAATATCTGTGTGGGGGGGGGGGATTTAATACAATCTAATTGCAGAGCTGGAGCGCACTATTTATGATGATGTTTTCATTAGTTTCTAATCACAGAAAATGTTTCTAGAGTGGCATCTACCGTTAAGGTGCATTACCATCACCTACTATGTTTGAGTGTGAAACAGAGTTAATATCCCTTTAAAGGAGCTATTTGTAATTAAAATATAAAAAAGAATTACCTAAGATTATCGTTATTATTATTATGTGTGTTTAGAAAGAATAGTTTTGTCATTGTGCCAAAGATGTTACTTGTATTGGGTTAGAGAGATATGCAGCGAACTTTCAGCCAAGCCCATCCTGTCTCTGCTGTGATACCGCTTTGTACCACTAGAGTGAGTAGTGAGCCACTGTAGCCTTGAGTCTGTCAGTCTGACCCAACTCAGTCCGATACACCGTTAATAGGAAGTAGCTAACCAGGTCGATTCTAACCTGTTTTCAGTCCTGTTGGAAGGACACGTTAGTGAAGCTTTTCACAAAGCAACCCCAAAAAAAGCATTTCAAAAGAGGGTGATTCATGGTTTTGCTGTGGCTGTTTTCTTGCTAAAACCGTGCTAAGCGAACTATAATATGACGCTGACACACCTGGTGAAGATTATAAAACATTGTGCTATTTCAGAGGAAAAACTGGTGATGCGTAACACAGATTTACTGTAAACAACAGGCTTCACTCTCTGCTCAGTGAGTGACAGGCGTCGAGTAAATTCGGTGGTAGAGGTGGGTGCTTTCTGGTACACTGCTTCCCCTCCTGTTGGACTTAACGTTTGAATTTCAAAACTACAAATAACTCCTTTTAACTAAAAGGCAAAGAACTGACAAAACAAACACGGGCTCTAATGAGGGGCTTCTGCATTTTTTGCGGCTGCCGGAGATGAGGATGGGGGGGGGTATTCAGTTGGTTGCAAACTGAAGCTCAAGTGCTAATGAAAATTATATGTAGACTTTGCTGAAAGGGGCACATGATAATGATCTCTTTTCCTTTTTCAGTCTTTTTTTATGTACATGAATCACATTGAGATTAAAAATATCGGTGTGCTTGTTTTTCCTCTTGTGCACAAAAACCAGATAAACACTCTGTTCACTATTTTTTTTTTTTTCCTTTCAGATGCATCCCTGTGTTTGTATCTAAGTGAGACTCCGCCAGTCCAGATGTGACACCAGAGGTCTCACAGACCTGATCGATATTACATTCGTACTGTTACTCTCAGGGAGGTGAGCAAACTGTCATATGATCTTTACTTTTGATCTGTTTGCTGTTAAGACTTTGTTAATCTTGTTGGTTTGTGAGACTTTGACTCTGTCATTTCTAAGAAAACTTAATGGAAGAATATACATTGCCACCACAGCAATTATAAAGTTTTGTAAAAATCCCAGTTGAAACTAATCAAAATATGTATTTGTTTATTTCTCATGAAAACTTTTCCTTCTCAGTAGAATTCAGAAACTCAGAATTATACAGTGAAGAGAATAATTATGTGTCGCGTTATAGTGTTTTTTCAAAATACCGTATTTCCTCAAATACAACCCAGGAGCCAATTTCTAGATTATTGAAACCGTAACAGCAACATTACAAGCCAGGTCTCTAACAAGGGTCCTCAAATACAGGCAGGGTAAAAAAATAATATGGATGAATGTCTGGCGCCCGTCATATAAGTTAAGCACAATGTTCACTTCTACAAGTTTAACTGAATACATTCAACAATATAATCCAGCTATTTTCCGCACTTTGTTGTTCTATATCAAGTGGCCTGGACCTCAAAATGAAGCCAATGCAGAAGTGTCTTAAACTTGTAATATCACTGACTGCCACTGGGGGTTTAAAAAAAAAACCCTGGTTCCCATAATTTTTTTCCAGGACTATTCTATTCCGGTCATCCATTGTATTTGGAACCTCTAATAAGTGATCTGGTCCATCTTTAAATTTTTCCTCCGTTAATCAGGGCAAATAGTAGGCTTTGATGTGTATTGTGTAATCTTTGATTGACATGTAGATATGACGGCTTGCTTGCCTGCCAAGTTGGACTTTCGGAGTTTCGGTTTATTTAATAAAACAAATTTTTTCCTGACAGACAGCTTCACTGTTGTGTTTAATAGCTTCCACTAACAAGACTGTAAAACTTTGTTATGCATTGCTTGATGAAGTTTACCATTTCACTGAGTCAGTAAGCTAGTGCTTAGCATTAGCTCACCTCTGACCCCGCCCCTTTTGTCCAAATATGATCACTTCCAACTTGAAAAAACCAAATCGCAAACTACTGGCTTCAAAACGGCAGTTCAGAAACCAATGGGTGACGTCACAGTTCCTCTGATCATCATCTGAAGTGTTATTGTCTGATTTCAGTCACTGCAGGTGTGTGCATGTTTTTCTTGAAAAGCTTAATGCAGTACTATAACATCACAAACGGAACCTTATCAAAAAGATGTTTTGTACTAAATAGGACCATTTGTACATATTAAACAGAGGGAATTAGAAATGAAGGCCTTCCTCTAATACACCTAATACGCCTGGCACCTTCAGCAGCTGAGAGAAACAAAGGCCTGGATACTATTTGAGGAAATACCTGTAAATTTTTAGCAGTTTTCCAAAATAAAAGTCCCCTGTCTTTTTTCCATTTAAAAAAAAAAAAAAAAAAAAAAAAAAGAATAAATAACTAGACTTTCAGGAGGAGATGTTATTAAATCGAGTGCCTTATTTGTTCAGAATATTCATGTGCCTTTTAATGAACCAAACAAACAAAACGTCTTTAAACCAGTAAAACAAAGAGATTGTTTTATTGACCAGTTGCAATATTTCATTTGTATTACTCCATTCAATACCTGTAAAGTCAGTCATAGCTTTATATTTAGGGTATTTATGTCATAATGACATCCTATCACCAGCAGAGGGCAGTAAACCACTGAACTGTACAGCACTTTGTAGGAACTGCCTCATAATGCCCCTGTTCAGTTCCAAAAACACATAAATAAATAAATAAATAAATAAATGAATAAAGACTAATTAGGTTATATGAAATTTCCAGGTAATGTACTCCTTAGTTTGGTGAAATAGTGTGTATGACTCGATTCTTTCCTTCTCTTGTAACCGGAGGTCTTGGCTGTTAATGGGATTCACAGATTCTCTATGTTATGAATAAGGAGCAGGGAAAAGAAAAATCTTTTCAGTCACGGCATATTCAAAGAGTCTGTTTGGACTGTGAGTCACTTTATTTTCTCACTGGAATTGTGCATTGCCACGAGCGGAAGAAATAAAACTGACTGAATGTGCGATGCATTAACATTGTAAGAGAACTGTTTAAACCTGTAATTTACATGTAACTTGAAAATTCAAGAACCTTTAAAATGCACGTGACATTGTTGGTTTTTCATAAATCCACTGATCGCGCTAACAGACTGACATGGGTGTGATCTTTCTCCAGTTGTGTCACCATGGCGATGCAGGTATTAATCCCACCTGCAGTGTCTGTGTTCATCTGCGCCGGCTTGTCTCTGCTGAGTTTGGCTCTGCTGCTGCTGCTCTGTGTCATCAGGAAGAAACGAAGGATGGAGGGAACGTACAGACCCAGTGCGGAGGAGACGAAGCAGACAAGAACAGGCGGATCTGAAAAACCTGGACTGCCCCTACCATTACCTAAAGAAGAACGTCTCATTTAACAATCTGCCTCATGTAGCCTCACGTCACATAGGGCTTCACTCCACTGTAACCACTTTAAACCTTTGGATCAAAACCTCCTGTCGCCTTTTGTTGTTGGCCTGCTCTCCCACAAAAACACTGTTTGTATTGCACTCTTTCATTGTCACGGATAACAAATAGACTGATCAGAAACAGTCGTTATTGTTACTTCACAGCATGAAAAGAGCAAGTTTAAGTCTGTAGAAGTCACTCTCTTAATTCTACCACATGAGGAGCACAACATGAGCTTAAGTATATTTTGTATTTGTACAGAGGTGAGTCTATTTTTACAATAGTGTGTGTTCTGTATATTTATACATAAAAAGGTATTACACTATGTACACTTATGAAGGATATTGAATTTTTACTGTGATGCACTTTTGTACAAAAAGCAAAGAAGCTTGATTTCACAATAAAAGAACTTAAAAAAATCTGTGCGTGCTAAACAAATCATTGTTAATAAACAAAGTACTGTATGTGGACTGTACTGCCACCCTCTGTTGTTTATGTGTAGTGCAGGTGTTTGTGAAGGAAAAACTGGATGTTAACTTATAGTATGTGAAGAGTTTTATTTCCGGTACTTGAGTGAAGTGGCGTGTATGGGACTTATGACCCATGTTCTGAATAGTCCTTCTCACTTATTTCCTTCTGCTTATTTCAGACTACACATACTCTGCTTGCCCTTGCTGCAGACTTTCAGTTAGTTGTTAGTTAATTGGTCGCTCGTTTGTGACTAAGCTGTATGCATCGTATACAGCTATGTTATGCTTTTTTAATGCTCAGAAATATGTTCCTATCATTCTGTTGCTCTTTAGGTTGAAATCATCAATGAAACTTGTGCCAGTGGATTTTCTGAGTAAGTAAAAAAGTAGCAAATTTTCATATTGAACAGCCAAGTCTGACTCAGATGACAACATTCTGTGTCTGGTACAGCCCTAATTAAGTGTTTTGTTAACTATAACCTGTGATGGTGAATGTAAAACCTATCAGCTCATTGCCATAAGATTCACACAGCTCATCTGTACCGATGTTAAACAGGATGCTATGCCATGACAAGCTGCCAGAAAAGCAAAACAATGCCTGGTAAATTTAGCTAGTAATAGTCAACTATCTTCCAAAGCAAACTATGCCTACTTCTCTTAAATGTGTGTGTAACTATTTACATTTCATTTTTACAAGTTTGAGAGGAGGGTTGATGCTTTACTAAACACTTAAGCAACACACTGTGTTGTAGAGGCAGAGCAGAGTGATATGTGTGACTACTCAATGTAACTCTAGTTCATGTACAAAGGATTGGAAGAAACCAATAGCATAGGGGAAAGAGATGTGTGACGTCTTACGTTAACAGGCTTGACACAATAAAATGACATACATGACATACATTATTAAACCATAGCTATAAAAAAGTCCACATATTAAAAATCTGAATGGGCATGACTGACTTTCACCCTCACAACAAGGAGGCCATTGGAGAAGCTTTCATTTTAGCAAGTTGCCACTGTCAACAAAGTGTTAAATTTGACATTTGGGTATGTCGCTGTGTTGGATGTCAGGGTTCCCAAATGTCATTGTCAATATCTCTACAATGCCAGAGGCTACAATACTCACATTTTAACAGTGTGACCCTCTCAACCTAAGGATTAAACAGTGTCAATATGAAGGCAATTGAAGAAGCTTTAATTGTGGCCAGTTGTCACTCTGCACAAAATGTCAAATTTGACATTTGGGTATAACTTTATATTGGATGTCACGGTTCCCAAATGTCATGATCAAGCCTTCTCAGGAGCTGGTTTGTGTAGGTGTGCATAGAGGTGTATCAGTTGCTGGCCGTTGCATCTCCTTGCATGCCCTGAGGTAGATTTAGCAGGTAAGACCATGGAATGACGTGATTCTTCTCCGACATTTCCTTCTCATTTTTCTTCAGGGATGGAGTAATTGGCACTGACACTGCCCCTTTGGGAGCTGAGTTAGCTGTAACTGCTCTGAAGAGGCCTGGCTCTACAGGTGATAAGAGCCTGGTCTGGACTGCCCATTCTGCTTCTCTGTTACTCTGTGGAAACCTTGGACTGCTGGTTATGTGTCTGAATCCATATGAAGTAGCAAAGGAAGGGAAGGTTTAATAGTCAAGAGACAAGGTGAGCTTCATGAACTCGAGCTAGGCTCTGCCATGCCATTTTCCAGCATGTAATCTACCTGCTTTTGTAAATGAAGACACGTTTCAGGTTTAAATTTGTATTGAAGTTTGTTATATGCAAGTTGTTTTAGGTAGAGAATCCCCCACAGCGATGCTGTGCTGTAATATGGGGGTTCGAGTCAGGACATGTGCAAACAGTGACGTGAGATTTCATTCAACTGACCACATCCTCACACTGAAAAGGAATCAAATGTGGGAAACACTTGTCATGTTTAGACATCATTCCAGAATTTTTCAATAGTCGTCATTAGTCAAAGCCTGAGCCTCATCAGTAACTTCAGTACTGGACAGCTCCCTGGTGGCCTGAACCTCATCAGTAAATTCAGCACTGGATAGCTCCAAGGGGCCTGAGCCTCATTGCTGCCTATGGTCTGGAGTATCAACCATGTAGTCTTGGTCACTTACTTTTTCCTGAACTATATAAGGACCACTGTTACTTGCCAGCACTTTATCCCCTGGACGGAAAAATCTACTTCTTGCATCCTTATCGAACCACATCTTAATTTTGGTTTGAGCCAAAGACATGCTGCTTTGACAACTTTAAAAGAGAAATTACAGACATAATCACAAACATCAGCTCTGCTGGACTGAAACCCAAAGAATCCTGAACCACCTCATGAGCAGCAAAGAGAAGAAGATGAACAACTTAATCCCAATCTTTTCGGCTGACAGCTCAGCCCCTCTCTTCACACCCGAGAATCTAAGACATGGCTGCAAGTCTGATGAAATGACCACAAAGTTGATTATTGACCTATGGCCTAGGGTGTCCTGGTTCCACGTGCACTCATGTTCATGCTTTGTCATAATGTCATTGCCCATGTGAGCGCTGAATTCCCCCAGTAGACCAATGGAGTCCCCAGCGGGAGTGCCTTCCAGCACCCCACCGAGGGACTCTAAGAAGGCCAGGTACCCTGAACTGCTGTTTGCACATAAGCGCAGACAACAGTCAGAGACTGGTCCCCAACTTGAAGGCACAGGGAAACCCTCTCATTCACCCGGGAGAAGTCCAACGTACAGACACTGAACTAGGAGGCCACAAGTAGGCCCACACCTGCTTGATACCTCTCACCTTGGGCAACTCCATACCAGAACAGAGTCCAGCCTCTCTCGAGGAAGTTGGTTCCAGAATCCATACCATGCATAGAGCTGACTCGTTCCCAGTGGGGGCAGGAATTCACTAAGGTTTCCCTTTGTCACTACTTCTGTTCATTATTTTCATTCAAAATTCATCAACAGAATTTCTAGGTGCAGCCAAATGGCAGAGGGTGGTCAGTTCGGTAGCTTCAGGTCACATATCTGGTTTTTGCAGATGATGTGTTCCTGTTGGCTTCATCTAGCTGCAACCTCCAACTCCTCCAAAGAGAGAGCTGAGCAAAAAGGTGAAACTTTCGATTTACCAGTAAATCTATGTTTCTACTCTCATCCATGGTAATGAGTGGTGGGTATTGACAGAAAGAAAAAGATCACGGATACAAGTGGTGGAAAAGAGTTTCCTCTGGGTGATAGGGTGAGGAGCTCAGCCATCCAGGAGGAGCTCAGAGTAGAGCTGCAGCTCCTTCACCTCAAGAGGAGGTGGTTTGGGCATCTGGTTAGGATCTCTGGTGAGGTGTTTCGGGTATGTCCAACCAGGAGAAGACCCTGGAGCAGACCCACGACATGCTGGAGGGATTATATCTCTTGGCTGGCCTGGGAACGACTTGGCATCCCCCTTGAACTGGTGAAGGTGTCCGGAATGAGGGAAGTGTGGGCTTCTCTTCTTAGGCTGCTACACACCATGACCTGGACCTGGATTAGTGGCAGAACATGGATGGACAGCAATATGCCTCGGGCACTAATTTATATAACCTAAGCACAGCTATCAGGTGACAGGGATAGATATGCATCTTGAGCCTTACCTGTGAACACGCCTGAAGAAGCAGAGGCCAGACACTCTTGGGCCAATTTAATGTATTTGTCACACACTCAAACAAAGTACTTCTACATATTTTTCATTAAATAGAGGAACCAGAAGAATCAATTTGCTTATATCAGTGTCATCTGAACAAGATTGTGACACATTAAGTGAAGAAGACGGAAGCTCCTTCAAACTCTTGTTTGGTCTCTTGCATACCTCCTCCATTTAAAGAAAAAATGGAGGAGGTATGTATCTAAGTGGTGCATTTCAAATGAATTTGCTGGGGCAGATCAGTTCAAATTTATTTCCACTCAGACTAGATCAGGTTGAGCCCATCACAACCTTTGTCTGATATGGGGTGGGTCTGATTCTATTTATTTTATTGGTTTATTTGTTTATTTATTTTAATGGACAGTGAACATTAATAAGCATTGCTGCAAATGCACCAGAGTTACCCAAAGGCCCCAGAAAACCTGTTGTCCTTGGACAGATATTACAGGGTCACCCTAAAACAGAAATATAAGATTAACATTACAAAGTTATGTGGATCATTGCAGAAACAGTAATAAAAAGATAGAAGGATACTGATGTTAATAAAAAATATTCAAGATACCCATATATTATATTATCAGGTGCCATTTAAAAACAAGTAACACAGATGTTAATAGTGTTAATGTTAATAGAAATATGGACCAAATTAAGGCCATACTGTGCCTTAATTTGCTAATGCACATTTTGCTGCATTTTTAAAAACCACTGAAAACACACAAGTCAGACACATACATTAAGAAAACATGCATAGTATACAAAAATCTAGCACAATAAAGTAAAAATCAAGACTACAATAAGACATGCATGCAGACACATGAGGACAGACTGCAACAGCAATGCAGCGACAGGTTGCAGCAAGAGAAGTTGAGCACAAAGACACTGAAAACAAATGAAGTGCAACTCAGTTTTAGTGCTGACAGAGCTAATTATTGATAAACGATTTCTTTAAATGTACTTTAAATAAACTTTATGAATCCAGTTCTCTAATTGTAGTTGGGATGGAGGTTGATACGACGATTAGCTGCCACTTGTGTTGCAAAAGGTGCACACCTTTTGCTTTTGTCTGTCAAGGAAAGCCTATGAATCCTACCTCAGGAGGACCCCGTGAATTCAACACTGTAGTTTTTGTTCCTTTAGTTGAGCTGGTGTTGGTGTCAGGTGAGGGCATTAGTGGGCCATGCACCCCCAAATGAGTTATTGTGCCCCCCTCCACCCACACAAAGCCCTTGGCACCGGATTCTGCTTTTTATGAATTAATTTAGTTCCTTGTATTAAAAGTGAAAAGTTTTCCACTTTGTTTTTTCACAATGAAATTCAATTGAAAATAATAATAATAACAATAAAAAAGACGTCTTTTTGGTCACATTTGGACAAGTAGTATGAAGTTCAGCACCAACACTCACCGCCTGCAACTCTTCTAAAGGTAAAGCCATGTGTTCGCTTCACTTTACGATGTCAGCCTTGGCTTTCATGATCATCAGGCTACACATAATGTTGAGTTATTTCTGGGTCGCTTTAAATTTATTCAGTTGGAGTGAGTGTACAGTCAGTTTCAAATTGTCATTTGAAACTGACTGTACAAACAGGAATATCCAAAATAGTTTTTCTTCTCATGCCACTGGCAGAGATAACATTTTTGCTCAAAAGGGCAGTTTCTCAACTGCTGCTGGGAAATCATGGGCAGGTGTATGTGTGTTTACACATGTGTATAGACGAATTAGACAGAGGCAAAGAGAGGCAGAGGGGGATAAAAGGAGGCACAGTGTACTTTCAGGATCAGCAGATCAGGATCAGGTAGGAGGATGACAAAGACCCTGCTGTCGCTGCTGGCCTCTCTGGCCTTTGTCTCCCTGATTTCTCTGGCTGATGGAGCTGCATTGTAAGTAGATTTCTTACAATGTTTAATTGAGGCAAACAGAGCTAAAATATGTATCTATGTGGCACAACAGCAAGATCAGGGGTTGTGCATTTATATTATCCTTTAATGTTAGCAAACAATTTAACTATTTGTTCATTACCCTGCACACTTTCTAATTTGTATTAATCAAGTAATAATTTACCTGAGCTCCAGTGCTTAACAAATTTATTAGACCACCTGTCATAAAAAGGAGAAAACATATCGGCATCATGAAGTGCTTTAATGCGGACTCTTTCATTTTCAGTGAGGTCTTGATGTTTTACCATTTTGAAAAGGAATGAGGCATTTCAACCTGAATTCACCTTTTTATTCCCACATTTGAGCCGGCTCACTGGGCTTCTCTGGGAGGTCACAAATTAATCAACCATAACATGCAACCACTAAAACGATTTTTTTCTGTTCAGGAATGCAAGTAAATAACTATAATTTGACATCTAAATCAAGAAATAATAATGTGCTTTACTATTTTTTCTTTTTTTTTTTTGTAAATTTGAAAATTCATGAATAACAATAAGAATTATATTTTAGCATAAAAAATAATTTCAGTTAAAGAGCTTCTACATACCGATGTATTAACCATTACAGAAACATAAAAAATGATTCTGGTAATTACCAATGCTGTTAATTTAGGACAAATGTGGGTGGTGGTCTAATACATTTGTTAAGCACTGTACATTTTACCTGGGTGTTACGTAATAAGCAGCCAGTAAGTTCAGTTTGCAGATTGAGTCACATAGGTCAAGGTTATGTGATGTTTGGCCCAAATTAGATTCTCAGTTTGCTTACATTAATCAAGACATAGCAAACAGAGTCCAGAGCAAAGATGAAAGGTTTTATTGATCCAGAGTTGAAGTAAATCATTTATTGTGAGTAAAGTTCATTCTGATGTGACTGTTCATAAATTCACACCATCAAAGGAGTCACAAGATGGTTAAAAGAAGGACAAAGATTTTACATTGCACTAAATTCTTTATTTCGATTTCTAATTCTGTTTTTGGTCCTTTTGTAATTTGAGATGCTTTACTCACAATAAATATCTCTCAGTTATTAATTCAGATATAAAGAAAAGCTCACCCTTTATTTACAACAAGGGGTTATGAACAAATATTACTTGAAAAACAGAAATCACAACTTTGAGAAAATATACTCAAAACAAAACAAATAAGTGACAACCCCAGTCAGTCCTGAGTAACAGTGTGACCATACATACTCCTCTCTCTCCGATGCTCCCCAGGACGCTGATGTCTGCTCCTAACTTGCTGCGAGTAGGAACAGCAGAAAACATCTTTGTGGAGTGTCAAGACTGCGGAGATGCAGATGAGATGCGTGTGGAAATCATTGTGAAGAACCATCCGACCAAAAGCAAAACACTGATTTCAACAACTGTGATGCTTAACACTGCAAACCACTTCCAGGGATTTGGACAAATTACGGTAAATTTCACATGTTCACTGTACGATACTGTTACTTGCGTCAAAATTAAACAGTATTGTTTTAAAGCCTTGTTTTATCTGATACTTTTTACAGCCTGCATTCAACACCTGATCTATAAATGTCATCTCAGCCACAGTGTCAAACATGAGTTAGTGTCCAGAAACCTTAGGCCTTGAAGCGATCAATACTCTAGATTAATAATTTCTTGACGCTGGTTTCAGATCCCTACTGAAGACTTCAGTAATGATCCCAACATGAAGCAGTATGTGTACCTTCAAGCTCAGTTCCCTAATCATCTGCTGGAGAAGGTCGTCTTAGTCTCCTTTCACTCTGGTTACATCTTCATCCAGACAGACAAGACCCTCTACACCCCCAACAGCAAAGGTAAACAGATTAGTTTTATATGTCACCTATATAATGAATCTCAGACAGGGGCACTAAAGTGGGAATAATGAGACAAACTATGGCACCTGGACATCAAACCCCAGGAAATATTGCATTAATTACTGTAGGTTGTCATTGGGTTAAAAAATAAAAGATATGGCGTGCAGAGCCACTCCTGACAGAGGGCAGTTGCATTTAAAAGAAATCAAAATATTTATTGAAATAAAGCAATATACTGTAAGCACTCAAATAAGGTGCAGATAAACCAATAAAAAAGAAAAAGAAATTAGCCAGTCATCATTCAAATTCAAAAATCAATTGAATTTGTCCACAGAACCACAGACTAGTTCCAAAAAGCGACTTTTGAATATTTTTGCAATTTGCAAAAAAATGTCAGTGAGACATGGCCGTGGTTATATGTTGAATGGTTTTCCAGCTATGATCCGGAATCAAAATGATGACTGACAGACGGACGTGCTGAACATGATATAATGTTCCTACCGGCTAAATGTATCTGCAGTGACATTTGACATTTTATTAACTTTTGATCACTTCTACTTTACATTTCCAGTGAGTAACCCATGTATTAGTATCTTTCCCTGAAATATGAATCTGGCAAAGGGTCAGAATCTGCTAAATGTATCTGCAATGAAATCTCCTATAAAACAACTGGAACAGAAAATATGAAAAGGCACATGGAACAAAATAGACACGCCTGCCTTCAGTCTTCAGCAGCAAAAGTAACCCCTGCTTCTCTTTCAGTCAATTACAGGATGTTTGGTGTGACGCCCCGCATGGAGCCGGTAGAAAGACAAACTGATGCTTCTATCTCCATCGAGATTGTGGTAATGTATTGCATCTATGATAAGCACGGAACTAAATATTATCATCCCTCAAAAATATAGACAAATAGAACACCTACTGAAAATGTAGCACTGATTTAAGTGAGGTTAAGGTTCACCGTTAACGGCTGATTAATGTCGTTCACTTTTAGACCCCTGAAGGAATCATTTTACCACTTGATCCAGTCTCTCTAAAATCAGGGATCCGCTCTGGAACTTACCAACTCGGTAAAATCGTCAGGTCAGGATATTATTTAATTTTTTCATTAGACGTTCAGTTATTTAGTGGTGAATTGACATTTGAACTCTTTCAGTGCTGTAATTCACTAAATTATTTGCCATATTTTACCATGTTTAAGCCAAGTCATGTTCTTTGCTGCTGCTATTTTCTCACTTTGTGTAAAATGTAACTTCACTGGGTCGATGCTGATACCGATGTCTTTTTTTTTGTTTGTTCTGTTTTTATTCATTATCTTTTCCCCCTTTTGTGCCTGGGAAACAAAAACAACTTCATTATTAAAAAAACAACTGTTTTTCAACCCTTTCACACTATCTTTGAAAAAGCATAAATTCAGTCATTGAACATTTATGAAACATTGGCCACTGCCATCAATGAATATCATCCTATTTGTTGATAGGCTGAAGCGTGTCAACAAGGTTGATATTGGCCAGTGCTGATCTCCGACATATATCTTTTTCTTTTTAAATGTCTTGTTGTGTGTGTCTGTTTAGTCCTGGATTGTGGAAGGTGGTGGCAAAGTTTAACAGCAACCCAAAGCAGAGCTACTTTGCCGAGTTTGAAGTCAAAGAATATGGTGAGTCTCTTTTTACTTGAACTAAAACCTGGACAACATTCAGTAAACATCCACCTCACATGGACACAATGCATTTTTTTTTTTTTACATTTCCAGTGCTGCCCAGTTTTGAGGTGAAGCTGACATCTGAGAGCTCCTTCTTCTACGTGGACAGCCGAGAGCTCACGGTCAAAATCAAAGCAAAGTATGTGGAAGCTTTTCTCTTGTGGATTCATTCAGAAGAGACGAGATTGACTGATTTGAATTAAAGTAAAGAGCATTCTTTAGGGCGTGTTGCTATTTTTTTTGTCAGGTTTTTTTGGGGGAATATTTCCATTTTAATTATGCTGTTTTACTTGTTTTTTACAGTCCTAAAGCGTGCCCTTTCTCTTGTGGTTTTCAGGTATTTGTTTGATGAAGATGTGGATGGGGAAGCCTATGCTGTGTTTGGGGTTGTGCATGAAGGTGAAAAAAAGAGCTTTCCTGGCTCCATTCAGAGAGTCCCAGTGAGTACATATTATTACTTTTACTGGAGTCTGTTAATCTGTACCGCCTGGAATGATATCGTGTCTGCCTTGTCTTTGTTGCACCTTTGTATTGTCACGACTCGGCTCAAAGGAAGGACAAATAGGAGAGGACCACACATGACCATTTAACTTCATATTTATTTTAACTCTAATAAGAAGTAAAAGAATGATCTGACTCGTACAAACCAATGTGATCAGCGGTGTAGTGTGTGTATGGACGAGTGCAAGATGTAATATGAAATAACTAAAATATAACAAAGCAAGTCAAAACAAACCAGATGATCAGGGACAGAGAGAGAGAGAGAGAGAGAGACTGACTGATTCTGAGCTTATATAGCTGAGGAAAAGCCATCAGGCGATGATTTCCTGTTCTTTAGGTTGAGCCAGAGCCACACCCACACAAAACAGGTCAAACAGGAAGTGCCTGGGGCTGTCACAGTATTAAAATGAAATATAAATGTATAAAGACAAGTACAAATCTCAAGCTCGTTTTCTAGACTTCTGACAGCACTTAAAAAACAAATCATGTCTACTAACAGTTTATTTCTCTTCTAATTTAAATTATTTTAGTGAAACTCTTGCAAATATTTTTGTAAAAATCATTAACTAAACCAACTATCCTCTCGATGTATTTAATGGAGTGTTTTTTTCTCTTTGTATTAGATCAGCAGGGGCAGTGGACGGGTCACACTCCAGCGACAGCACGTCACAGAGACCTTCCAAAACATCCACACTTTGGTGGGAAGCCCCATATATGTGTATGTCAGTGTGTTGACGGAAAGCGGTAAGACAGAAAGAATGTTTGTGTATCAATTGTTTTTTATGGATTCAGAAACTTAAAGGGTTCAAATAGAATTCAGTGTTAAATATACCAAACAAGAAAGAGAAAAAAAGAACACAAATACATCATATCAGCATATTTATATCACATAAATATCAAGTTATTTTTTTGTGTTTGTTTTTGCTCTATCAAAGTGAGCAAGCGGAAAATACCCCGTTCGTTTGATTGTTTTTCTCTCTCAGGCAGTGAAATGGTGGAGTCAGAGTTGAGAGGTATCCAAATTGTTACGTCACCCTACACCATCAACTTCAAGAAGACACCCAAATATTTCAAACCAGGAATGTTCTTTGATGTAACGGTGAGTGCGTATTTACGCTCATAAAACTGACAGAAACCGGAATACCTCTGTATATTCTGAATATAAAAACAAAACTCATAGTCCACGAGCCAGGTCAGAAGTTGGTACCACTTGCAGGCACCAAACAAATCCTATTTTATTTAGATTTTCTATCCACAGACATAACAAAAATGCAGGACACATTTTCCAAGCGCACAGCTGAAGTTGACGGTTACTGCATTTTGACGTGAACATGTTGAGGATATTTATTAGCAAAACATGAACACAAATGTACAAGCACAGACACTGATTGATCTGAAGAGATCAAAAATTGATAAAAAATGGAGACATAACTCCTGCTGTCTCACTGGATAGAGACAAACTAACCCTTCTTATAGTATACCAGTGACAGATAAATAACCACGTATTGGTTTAGAACATATCATTATTGGACATCATACACGTGGACTGGGCTTTTAATGGACATGAGACACAAGTCTTACTCCTGAGACGGCTCTGGACCCATTGTAAAGACCAGAACATTCCTTCCACAGCCTCAGAATAGAAAACCTGTTATGTGAAATACTTACACAGTAATGATAAATCAGTCAAGTGGTCCTTTCATTCCTTTTTACGATACAGTACGGTTTCTGATATTACTTATTGTTGAGTATCTATGATATATGAAAATGTACCATGAAATGTATCATTTGTAGGTTTTGTGTGTGTGTGTGTGTGTGTGTGTGTTTGGATGAAAATGAATTTCATGATTTTAGGTGTAATTTAATTGTGATTAATTAGGATAACATTTCTATGAATGAATTCCAAGGCTGAATCTTAAGACATCTGACCACGACAAGCAGAGGGAGGCAAAAATACTTCCCAAAAATGCCTGCATTGTGAACTAGTTTAAAGTAATTTGCATTACATATTGTGTGTAGAAGCTGATCAATAATCAGCATTTTTCCTATCGTACCCCACGTATATAAAGTGCAGTTTTGAGTTACAGATACATATACACACATTACCTCAGTATATAATTCAAAATGTGTTTAGCTAGAACAGCCTCACTGGTTCAGTCCTTGTTTATTTGAAAACTGCTAGACTAACTTGAATGAAAACTGCCCTTGTCCATGTTTTCTGATTACTCTGTTGTTTGTATCTAAAATGGCAGGTTGAAGTTCTCAATCCTGATCAAACTCCAGCACAAGGTGTTGCAGTGGTTTTGGAACCAGAAAGGGTGGAGGGCGTCACTGCAGTCGATGGCATGGCCAAGCTTTCCATCAATACAGCAGCAGGGATCCAAAATCTGCAAATTACTGTATGTAAACAGTTCTCATATGTTTTATGCTTTTGCATAAAATGGTGTATTACAGCTTTAAGCAACAAAAACACAAATGACAGATGGCTGTTGAAAACAACAATAAGGCAGAGTTTGATTTGTAAAGGCAGCGTCATTTTTTAATTGTAGTTCGTACAAATTTGTGCCACCTGCATGCTGATATAAAGTGCCGTAATTCAAAGGTAAAGTAAATGTTTTCGGGTAGCACTTTACACTACAGCTGAGAAATAATATGGTAATCAATGAAAATTCTTGGAAATAAAAATGGTAATTACTATATTATAATGCTGAAATTCATCGTCCCCTGTGTTACAAACCTCTCTTTTTGTTTGAAGGTAATACTGTAGAATTATATGTTTGATGCTGAGACGTGTTACCTGGAAACACTTGGTTTTGTACTGCCGTCCTTCATGAGAACATCCGTAAAATCCTGAGGAAACCAAAATCATTAACCCACTAAGGGCTGAATTCAAAATCACACCAAAAATCAAGTGAAAATTTTAAATCACAAGCTGATCCAACTTGTGTGAATTCCATCACAACATCTCATAATGTGTCTATATGAACACCAGACAACATCTGGACATGCTGCTGATGAGACAGTGGATGGTGTTCTGGAGGATCTCCT
>JAPQRN010000357.1:0-18264 GCA_037367275.1 Coranthus polyacanthus | reverse complement strand
CTGGTCAGCGGTGTCTGCATGTCCTTAAAAGAGTTTTAACATTCAAGTTTATAAATATTAAGCCT
Organism: Coranthus polyacanthus; assembly: GCA_037367275.1. Lineage (NCBI taxonomy): Eukaryota > Metazoa > Chordata > Actinopteri > Kurtiformes > Apogonidae > Coranthus > Coranthus polyacanthus. The sequence continues at coordinate 18,199 of JAPQRN010000357.1, read as the reverse complement.
TACCTTGTTTGATGCTGGTGGTGTATTTGTTTAAAAAAAAAAGAAGAACAGAAACATGCTATGTGTATGAAACACTTGCTTATGCATATTCAGGAATTAAACCAGAGTCCATATCACTGCGTTGGTAATTATTATTTCTTAAAGGAATAACATGCCTGTGTTTTAACTGCAGTTGTATTGTTGTCTGTCAGCCCAGCCCTGTCAGGTTCTTTCTTTCTTTCTTTCTTTCTTTCTTTCTTTCTTTCCTTCTTTCTTTCCTTCTTTCCTTCTTTCTTTCTTTTGGGATGCAGGCTTTGTGATTGGCTTCTTATCTGATAATAAGGACAGTTTCTGCTTATTTGATTGGTGGCCACAAAATGTGAGTCATCTTAATGAAGCTGCCGTGTCTCATCCAAACTTGCGGCAGCTCTTTCAGAGAACCAGCCTCCAGCAGTTGGTGTGCTTCCCTTCACCACCTGACCATGTGTTTTTAGTGCAGTTTCATTGCTCCGTATTGGCCCTGCCCTTGTGTCTTTGCCTATTAAGCGTTTCCTTTAGCCTGCCTTTGTGCCTTCCCGGGTCTTGCTTCACGATTGGTTTGTGTCCCATAAATTCTGCTAATAATGGCTCTTTCTGCTTATTTGATTGGATAGTCCCAGAATGTGGGTCATCTGAGTTCATCCCGGCTGCCTCAGCCAACCTTGCAGTGCTTTCATATACAGACTCTCCCAGTGTGCTTCCTTTCAGCCCCTACTAGTAGAGTGACGAGAGAACGGATTCCAGCTCAGTCAGTCCCAGCCAAACACCACTACCTAATTGATGGGGGAAGCACTGTTATAGACACTAACAAAGAGCAAGGGACCAGGCGTCCTCGCTTGACTTCTGTAACGCCCAAACCCCGATCATCCCAGCTTTTGCAATCCCTCTGTATGGGATTTGTCAGAATGTAAGAGGAGCTGAAACCTGAGCTATATTGTGTTTCTCAGGCAATGCCTGCACTACTTCAAAAAAAAAAATCAATCCCATTACTAGTTTAGAATGAGCTTCACCCAGCAATACTATCTTGAGACAGACCTAATTGTTGTTTTAAAAGAATATGTCATGGTTTATACTGTGATTTTTGTATTTATTTTTATTTATTTTTTCTATTTTCATGGACATTGACTGTTACTTAGTTACCGCGTAGATGGTTTTTGTTTGGTTTTCCGAGGTTTTGAGGTCTCTGACAATTTTGCTGCCGCTCCGGTACTCAGAGGTTGCTGGACATTCGTTTGAGGTACTCAAAGCATGGGGAAATTACAAAACACACACTCGATGTGTTTTTCAGAAAACAGTGCTTTAAATCAAAGCCCTCCTCACTGACAAGTGTTAAAACATTGTGTCAGGAAAAACTGTCAGTAACAAAGCCTGCAGATTATCCCAAGAAAACAACTTTAAATTATTTATAGGTGTTAAAATGTCCTGGTTAAGGGTACGCTTAGTGGTTTTCGTCTGTAACAGTTTTTCTCCAACACAGTGTAAGAGGGACACTGGGATGTGGCAGACATGGGAGTACACGCTGAATTCAAATCGCTCATTATATTGCATTGAGTTTGATGGTGGGGAATCTGCAGCAGTTTAGGGGTCTAAGGTTACCAGACAGCTTTTGTCTGATCTCCTGGTGTGGGAGTTGGGGTGTATCTGTCTGACACATACACTCTATCTACCCTGTGTTATGGAAAATGCAATCATGTAGCACTGATACATAGATGAACTCGTTTCCAGCTGGAAGAAATGAAGGCCATAAACATGCAACTACTTCTGATTCATTCCGCAAACTTTTTTTACCACAAGCTGGTTTCTTTTCATTCACTCTTTTTGTTGACTCTTTGTCTTAAGAAGCATAAACGACTTTAACAATGAGGACCCATTTTCCCGAGCGGGCTTGTGGTCATGGAGTACATGGTGTTCTCTGAGAGGCCTCATTACTCCACTCTGGTCATGTCATGCACACTGCCATCGCCAAAGGAGAGATGGCCCCTGACAAGCTCATTACAAGTCATGTCTTCTTCAGAAAGGAGAGCCCAGGCCTTTTGAGGCCCCCACTGCTGGCCTTCACAAAAGGCCATCTTGTCAGTGTGCAAGACCTATTCGAAAACTGTTCGAATCACCAGGAGGGACAGGGTCAATATTTCTCAAAGACAAAGAGCATAATGACATATTTCACAGTTGGTTTGACATTTTGTCAGGCCCTCTTTTGTGTTCTGCTGGGGGTATCTCTAATACTGCGAGATGGTTGTAAAGCCTTTTACTGTCTGTCCTAAAAAATAAGTGGCACCACCTGGCAGCGCAGATCCACTGCCATGTAGACTCAGTTATTCATGCGTGCTTTCTATTTTTGGCCAAATAACTGTGGTTAATGACACTTTTTTAAAACGTGAAATTATCCCAAATTCCACATGGAAAAAGAAGCAGGAGTCTCTGATTATGTATACTGCATCTCTGCCAGTGGTTTTATATTTGGCCCACACTACTGCACAAAGTGCACAGTGTTCCTGTGTGGCTGGTGGCAGTGATGAGGTAGCAGGGTGGAGATGGGGTTTTCCTGCTCTTGCTTCAGCCTGACCTTGGCTCAGCAATGGGTAAAAACTCTACTGGGGCACAAGAGGTCAGTCTGTCTACCTGCAGGATTTCCACCGCCCCTCCCAGTTGAGCCATATTCCTTCTGACATATAATAGAGTGATGACTCGTAAGTCAGGTGCTGCACAGTTTCCATTTGTCCCAGTTCTTCTTACTGGAGCACAAACTCTAGTGTTATGCTGTAAGATTACCTAAAAGCAGCTCTCATGAATGAAATCTGGTGATGAGGAGCATGTGTAGTAGGTGTACAGTATGTGTCCTAAAGAAGCAAGGAATTAGTTAAATCTACTTTATCCTCAGGATGTAAATAAAACCAAAGTGGAGCCACCATCTTGCTTCTTCTAATCCCCTGGAGTGCTGTTGCTGCTTCATGTAAGATGTCTCTAAGGCATGTGTTGGTGTACATGCCGTCTATATGCACTCTTATATGTGTTCATGTAAAGATAACATTTGGATAGTTTCTGACTAATGTTGGTCTAACTGTAATGAAGCAGCCAAGCGTGCACAGTGGACACTTTTAATGTTGAAAGGCCCCTGTCATACCGTTCCCTGGCTGTGCTGCTTTCAATGGCCCACAGGGCTCATGTATTCTTTAGCTAGCCTTGGAGTACTTCTATAAAAGCAGCTCTGTCTTCTCCCTCCAGCCCCTCCCATCCTTCTCCAGCCTGCACAGCAAAATAGGTGCTGTAGGTGTTGTATTGCGAGGCCGAGCCCCGGCCACGGCTTGTGGCGTGGTCTTGATTACCAGCGGCAGGAAGAGAGGGATACGGACCTGTGGAACACTGTGCATTTTTTCACCTCCACTGTTCAAAAACCACCAACCGCATCTTGCATGCGAGGGAGGGATCTGCAGTACAAAGAGGAGAATATACAGTACAGTGCAGCAGGGTGGGGGTGGGGTTAGATCCTAGGATATATACTGTCAATGCCCTCCATTGATGTAGGTCATTTATTCAGCTGCATCTGCAGCTAATCTGATTAACGTTTGAAGGGCTGTGACCTCTTCAGCAGAGAACACCCCTGTCAAACCGGCACTCACAGGGTCCTGTCTAAGAGTAAGGCTGACTGTGTCCACTTTGTTCAGCACAGTTTGAATAGGAGAGGAATGGCTGAAATTGCTGTGTAGGTAATGTCAGGGGGAGTGTTTTGTCTCGAGCTGGGGTGTTTATGTTCTTGATGGTATGCAAGGTGTGTCCCCCTTCCTCTGTGTGATAAATCAGACCGTGGCAGACCACGACACACTGGGGTGTGGCCCTGAGCACAAGATGAGGACTATTTTGTGAAGTCTTAGGGGAAAGAGTGCATATTCATTTCCCTGTGAAAAACGAAATACCTCTTGTACCACCAGGCTATCAGGTATAGTGGTGGACAGCTGGCACTATCTGCTCTTATCGCAGTGTGTTGAGGCCTTTTCAGGTCTAGCAGGGCTCTTTGTTTGGTGCAGGTTGCTAAGGATGTCTGTCTCATATGAGCGGCGGTGTCAGACTCCATCAGTGGAATGAGTTGGCATTGTACTGCATGAGTGAGAGTCATGGATGATGGGACATCCCTGCTCCCACCTGCTTCTGCGGACAAACTGTAAACACCCATTAATGGCTGCAGCTGTTTGCATGTCCTTAGTTAACCAGGATTTAAAAGATAAGGAGACTGTCTGCAACACATCAAGGCTGCAGGTTGTTTTAGCATGCACTCAAGGCTGAAAGAGAGTGCCCACTTTAACTAATTGAGGCAAATGTGATGAGCTAGTCAATGCAGACAAGCCATCCCTGCCTTTCCCTAAAGAGTTAAGGGGATAAGGGTAATGTATGGCTAAGTATGTGCTGGAATCAGACCGTCACACTCGACCCCGTTGCATGTGTCTGGGTGAATGTCAATAGACCTGTTTTGTGCAGACCAAGGCAAGTGAGTTACGGTTAGTACGCACAGCCTGTCTGATTGAAATGCATTACAGGAGTGCCTCTCCTGCTGGGAGCGAGGCTGCTGCTATTGTTCACAACCTGACAGCTATAGGCCCACAAGGGGAGGCAAGCTATTCAACAGCATGCAAGGTCCCTCTCAGTAAAGACAAAAGATGATAATAGATCAGTGCTTTTCGAAGTTTCTGCTGAGAAGCTTAAGCCAATCCTCATCACGAGCACCTGACCCACCCGAGGGTCCTTTGTTGCTCCTACAGAGGCAATTTATTCTTGTTTGAAACAAACTGAATGGAGCTTCTGAGCAAACATGTTTTGACTGAGAGATTTTCTTGGTAATTTGACTCCTCTCCCACTGAGTTAATTTTTCATAGACAAACAGCCACGTAAACAGTTGTTCCAATCTCTGATGTGTTTCAAATCAAGCAGCGCTCTTTTTTTTTTTTTCTTTCTTTCTGCAGACCGCAGAACTTTGTAAGCCTTTGTTGTTATTTTTGCACAAGTGAAGCCTACATACGCTGCTGTGTGAACAATGAAAGGAGTATCTACAAAGCCTTAATGTATATTTATTGTTCTGTACACATATGTTTGTGTTTATATCATCTGGGCAAGTGATGGTGCGTGTAGAGGGAGAGGCTGGGTGCGTTTAGGTTAACCCTGTCTGCTCCAGTGGTTTATGTTGATGAGGGACCCAGCAGTCATTTTCGTATTATCCAAAATCCCATGGATGGTTGTCTGCTGGCAGAGTATCTGGCTCCTGGTTGGTTACAGGTCATAGTCTGTTGTAAACACGCAACTAAATTACAGGATTGTGCTGAGCCCTTCCACTGGAGTTTGTGGTGTCCCTCTTATTTCATGTTGCCAAGCTGGCTATGCCACTAAGTCAGCACAGAAATGAGGTAGCTCCAACTCTATTGAGCTGTGATCTACTGTCTGATTCAGTCTTATTTCCTTTCTCTAGCCGTATGCTTCCATACAGGTTTACCTAGCACCTTGTTTTTTGTTCTGAGCTCTGTAAAAGATATTTCCTGTTCTGGTTTTCACTCTGCGGTACGAGCAAAGTTAACTTCAAGGTGATCTCTGATGTATCCACAAGAACTGTTTTTTTCCCCTTCTCACCGTGCAGAGCTATTTACTCTAGCTCTCTTATGGCAGCCTCACATGGAGTTTTCAGCTGTACACTGTGTGAGTTTGGCCCATGCCTGAGGACACGCCAGGAATGTTATCTACTCTTGTTTAAAATGCTGGTAGCTCGAGCTGGAGCAGGTGACTTAGCTGAGTTCCTGGCGCTGTTGCTCACGTCAAAAAACGATTTGATCTCACCTTAATAGACCGCATCCCTTACACAGAGGAGATGAACTGAGATTCTGTTTCTCTTAACCATTTCTGTAGAAACAAAGGAGCCAAACTTATGCAAGGTATGAATGGGAGGAGGAGGCAGGGAGAGGAGCAGACACGAGCAGTTTATTTACTGACCCAGTGGCCTCGGAGGGAACAGTTACATAACAAGAGTACCTGTGACAAAACCGCATCGCCTTGGAGGGGGGACACTGGTGCTTAGTACAAGTACAGTTAGCGTGCCTGATGTAACTCACTTACGGGTAACTGGGTCACTGTGTTCGTTAGGGAAAAGCTTCCCTCATTACTGCCCCTCTTCTCACCCTCTGCAACTGACACATTCTGAGAAAGACAAACCACACCCTGGATGTGGCGCGCTGCCAGAGATTGGATAACCATCAGTGGGGCCTGGCGTCACAGTCGCCACGGTGCCCTGCTGTGACAACAATGGAACTAGATGGGTAGAAGAGCAGGGTAAGGGGAGTAGCTCGTTGCATTCTTTTTTTTTCAGCAGAGATGCTGAGTAATGACTGCAGCCTATTGAAATATCGAGGAGAGTGACATCCTCTTACCACCGAGGGTAACAGCCCCTATCATTATTTCTACTCAGGATCTAAACATTTGTTCCATAAGCCTCCTAAATGTAAAAAAAAAATCTTCTTAGCATTCCCAGTCTTCATGTTATGATACAATGGCAACCATTAACTAGGGCAGTACATGCTTTTTTCTTTATGTAAGAGAAAATTTCAAGGCTGACATTAAAGCAGCATGACTTTTAATGCATATTCATATTTTTGACCTAAATGCCAAAAGGCAACTTAGCATGGGGTGAAAATGGACAGTATTTGAATTAATTCTGCATTTTCTGAGAAGTCACGGGGCTCTAAATAATTTGATGCATCTTGGTGAGTTGCCGTTGGATACCTGATGCTTCCACTATGACTGCATTACTGTATCAGGGCAGTTAGATGGGATATCTCAGCCTAGCTCTCTGGTGTCTGGTTAAATATTAATGTTGTTGGATCCCTTACACTGGTTATTGAGCCTTAAGCAGCCTGCAGAGCTTAGCTCTACTTTTTAGCCAATAACTCATTTTGCAGTGCCAGGTTGCAGCACTGGCTGTTTCTCCTGCTAATAAGGTATGAAATCAGACTAACATTAGTCTCTTCAATCAGATTAGTGCTTTAAAAGTTAAACTGCCTTCTTTTCTCCTGGAGCTATATGCTCTCGGGAGGGTATAATGCAGGATGTGTAAATGAGGTCAAACAACTACGGCACCTTCATCTCTGTGAACTGAAACTCAAAAATGTTTGCAGGACATAGGGATGTGTTTCTTGAGGAGAGTGAGACTGGAATCGATACTGTGTCAATTATCACATGTATGCAAATAGATATGTGTCAGTTATTATTGACATACACTAAGCCCGGTATCAGCCCGCAGCAACTGTAGTGGGAAGGGCTGACAGAGTTTGTCTGGAGCTGAGGTGAGGCGTCAGAGGCAGGAACACAGACCGGGCTGTCTAGACTTGCTCTGTCTGTCTGCATGTTTTGTAACCATGCAGTATAGGGGGGAGGGACTGAGACAAGTAGTGCACTGAGTTCTTGTTTTTGAGACTCACTGGCATCAGGTAGCATATGAGTGTTTGATGGTGAACAGCACTGTTTCCATTGTGGCCCGGAGGGAAACCACAGAACAAAGAGAGCATTTGGCAGGCCCGTTCTTATGTCCTCATTTGTCATGCCACCTATAAACATTCATGCATCTCACTGTCTATTCCTCAAATCCCTCGCATATGTTTGCACGTGATGATTGATTATATTCTTATGCTCAGGGAAGAACCATAACATTAAAAGAATACGTCCTGCCCTTCGCTATAGTACTGCAAGGTCACACTGGTAAAATTAGAATGCTGGATGTAGCTATTGTCAGGCAGAAACTCACTGAAATGGAACTAAAAGGAACACAGTATTAGACATATTGGCCAGTGGATGCAGAACGCTGCATTTAGTCTCCATACACACTATTTCCACATCAGAATGGAAGGAAACCACAAGATATATAGTACCATCTGGCTTTGAGTAGATTTGTGTCAAAGCCCACTTTTATTGCCTGATGGAGGGGGGGAAGGGTGTAATTTCCCATGTGCCGAGTCACAGATAGTTGCATGTTGGAAAGTGGGCTGGGTAACCATTGTGAGTATGATTAGCATCTGGAGCTTAGATAATTAAACTCTGTCTGCTTCTTTGGTTCTGTGCAAATTTGAGGTGATTTACCACAAAAAAAAACCCTCTCTGCAGCTTTTTGTTACTCACATGTTTAAAATGAGTTTTGAGTGGTTTTTGATATCGTTCCCCATACCCTATCTAACCTTAGTAATAACCTTGTGATCATTAGTCCTTAATGACTCAGACTCTGCTATGTACACACAACAGCACAGTGTTGTTCAGCTGGCCTCGTCTTCTCTGAAAAATGTCTGGTAGCTATGCATGGCCATGCAGGGTTCATGACTTGGTAACTTGTAAACACCTTATAATGAGACACTTCTGTGTCTGTGGTGAGACATTTGGTACATGGGTTTTGTTGGCTCCTGTCAGTGCAGCAATATGTGCACATCTGTGAGTCCCATTATTATTATCCAGTATTATCAGCACTCTATGGAATTTTTCTAAATAATGGCGCCCTCCTGCACGTCTTGAGTTTTTTTTTATGACTGTGCATTTGGTTGTGTTGACATGAAATCGATATGTAAGTAATCTAAGACATTTTACTTTTACTTGAGTTTTGTTTATGAAATGATAAAATAAACGCGATGCCACACCGTGGTCTAGAGCAATGTCCTGCTCAGGGCAGTATCTGAATAGTTACATGTCACAAGTAACAGCTTATTGCTACTGAAATGAGAAAAGACTATTAGAATACTTTATAATCCCTCCAGTTCAGCTTAAAGACATGTTCATCAAAGTTCTGTGTTGGAGTTGTTCTAATATTTGACACCAAGATTTTCATTTTATTGCTGATCTTTCAAATATTGGTTATTGGTCTACTTGATTCCAATAATTGACCCATAACCATATTGGTCGATACCTTGTTAGAAAGTGGTACAGCCGTTGAAACCTTTTGCGATGTCTGCAGTGCACTCGACATGATGTTCACTGTGATTTAAATCCTACCTCTAGTTTCCCATCTGTGCAGCTGATTTTCATGTCAGCGTGAAATCAAAGGAAAACAGCAGCTGCTTAGACCTGAAAAACTAATTCAATCAAATAAAAAAAGAGTGGCTTTCTTTATATTTGATCATCAGTAATGCAAAATAAATACGCTAAATGGAATAACAAACAAGCACTAACATGTTTCCTTCCATCTGTGTGTTGCAGGAGAACGGCCTTTCCCGTGTACCTGGCCGGACTGCAGTAAGAAGTTTGCTCGCTCAGATGAGCTTGCTCGCCACTACCGCACCCACACGGGGGAAAAGAAGTTCGGCTGCCCACTTTGTGACAAGCGATTCATGCGTAGCGACCACCTGATGAAGCACGCCCGGCGCCACTCAGACTTCCAGCCCGGCATGCTGAAGAGGCCCCACGGCGGCAGCAGCGGCGGCACCACACGTCCCAGCTCCCTCAGTGACTACAGCCGCTCGGATGCCTCCAGCCCCACCCTCAGCCCCGCCCTCAGCCCAGCCAACTCGCCTTAAACTGAAACCCAGTCGCACTTTCCGCCTCCAACCTGCGAGGCCTGTGTTTTCGTCATAACACTTGTGTTGCACAGTTGTCAGCAACCCCCCCCTTGCTATTCCTGCGCTTGCTGTGGTGTACCATAATGTACATAACTGCTTATTGTAGTGCAATTACTTGTGTGATCCTAAAAGAAGGTAATATCTTTCCCAGATGGCAATATTTGCATCCTGTACCATATGTCTGTATTTTTTAGCTTCTGATCATGGCTAGTTGTCCAATGTATGTTTGCAGTCAGCTAAACAAGGTTTAGAAGAGAAAAAACAGACACCCTGACAAGTCTTATCGGTTTTGGTTTTTTTTCGTTTCTTAATTTTGGTTTGTTTATTTTATTTACATTTTTTTTGAACAGGCGAGGAGAAGGGGTACACACACACCTCAGGATTGAAGACAGTTGCTATTTCTGTAATACCACAGTACTTAGTAGTACTCACATTGACTGCACAATATACTCATCACTTTACTCTGAAATTCAACAGGGGTTGAATTTTACGCCCTGCTCAGGGATGGCCTTGTTAGCTTGAAAGAATGAACATGGTGGAGAGAAACATACAGTACATATATAGCAGCCTTACACTCAACACAATTTGCACTCTTTGTTTTTGTTAGTTTCACGTTTGAGGAAACTAGCCCTACGGTCATACGGTCAGTCGTACACAATACTCTTGTTCTGTTCTGCCTCTTGTTCTGGGGATTTATATGTAATGTAATTGCTGTGTGTTAAGAAGATGATCCCCGAACCCTCACCTCAGTAAACAAAACACATCTGTTCCTCCACTGCAATGGTAATATTTATTTGCCATTACACTGGGTCGAATATGTATTTCATTAAACAGTGGTGTGCAGGGTATACTGTGTGAATCTGCACTGTGGGAGGATCGAGATTATATTGGGTTAACAGTTTTTATAAATATACTCAGTCGAAGAAACTTTAGAACCTTTAAATAGAGACAGTTAAGTTTCAAAGCAGCTGTTCACGCTTTAAAAAGTGGTGTATCATCAGCCAGTAGTTCACACAAATGGACACAAAGGGACTTTAGTTGAAACAATGTTTATCCCTCTCTCAAGCACATAGGAAAAAGTACCAAAGACAAGAGTGAATGAAAGCTTTCTATTCAGTCTTGTAAGCTGCCCTTCATTGAGGCCTGAGGCTGGTGGTTGGCAGTATCGCAGGTAGAGCCAGACAGCCTGCTCTCTTCCCTCCTCCTGGCTCAGCCTTTTGTGGCCTCCCTAGAGGAAACAGCTGCATCCCACAAGAAGCTATTCACAGCCCACAGGAGGAGTGGTAACATGCCATTCCCGGGGAGTCCTTCCTCACCCATCTGGCTCTACCTGTCTTGTCAGAGATCGAGTCCTGTGGCGACGCTCTGAGCCTGCCAAATTGCAGAATGTTGCCGAACTTGGGGGTCAAATGTAGGCCAGAGCGTTGGGCAGAGCTAGGCTGGGCTGCGACACGGTAGAGCACAGACGGAACAAAGCAGCTATCTGCAATAGACAGGCAAGAGAGGGCAAGTCCTGATAAAAGAGGAGAGGTTTATCATGAGCTGAGCAGCACAGAGGAAGAGACACTCAGTCGCAGACACCCCCCCCCCACACACACACCACCACCAACACCACCACCACCACCACCCATCTCCTCCTCCATCCCAACTCCCTTCCTCCCTTCAACTGTAGAACTGTGAGTGGAAAAATGGCTGTAATTAGTGGGTTGATCCAACCTACAACATGAGTGTAGAAAGCGAACGAACAACAGTACTACCTAGACAATGCTAGCAGAGTGAGTGGGATGTACCCAACTCCATCCGAAGCACAGGGAGAAATCCTCTACTACTGCTGGAGAGTCAGATTTCACAATGCCAAGGAAAACGTTGCTCCAAATTCATTCTGATAAATCCGAGCTCTCAAACAGCTGCTTTCAAACTTCTCTCTCGCAACAAGGGGGCTTTTAAACTGTTGTATAAACATTTGAACCAAAATGAACATATCAGCAAAGTGCAGTGCTCACCAGCCTCACGTCGTCCTGCCTGTGAAGCTCAGATGTCCCGTGAGAAAGCTGACTTGTGTTTCTAGACAGACATGCCTCAATAAGTCAGGCAAAAGGCACAGTAAAACCTTCCATGGAAACGGGCACCACTATCAAAACTGCTGCAGCCCCGCTAGTCTGTGTTATGCCTACGTTTTCTTTTAATGCTTCAGCACTATGGTCGGAAATAGTTTCATCCATGCAGTTTGGTCCTATCAGATCTCTCCACACCGTCGCTGTCATGGATTGTATGTGCTAGCTTCGACCAGGCCGACCCTCACCGCACAGTCCCGTGCTTCACACTATATGCATGTTAACAACTTCGCCCTGAATGCTTAGAGGGTTTTTTGAGGCGGTCAAGCAGGTGGAAGTTCATGAATGGCAGGCCTTGTCCTTCGTTCTCCACAGCAGCCATCTCTCTTTAAAGTTGTGAAGAATCCGCTCTGTCACATCCTCCAGAAAGAAAACATCCCTTATTTAGATCAAATGCAGTAGTTTCCTCAAAATGCCACATGTTAAAAACCAACCCTCTGTAAGATGAACTCTGTTAAAATAGTTTCCAGGCTGCAAGATGACACTTTGAATGCCACAGATCAGCAGCTCTCCGTGAAAGACACACTGAGAGGATCATACATTTACCATTTCTGAAAAAGAGAACTTTGATTTTTTTTTTTTTTTTTTTTTTCCGACAAACAAACTCTTCGAATCGCTGTTGAGCAGCTTTTTTTGTGGTATCTATCCATGGCTTTTTGTTGTAGTCAACTTCTGACTTGGTTTGTAGTGTAATTTTCTCCTGCAAAAAAACAAAAACAAAAAAAATCTTAGTAGCTTACCCTCAAGTAGGTTTCAGTAATCACGTTTAATCCATAATCTGCACATTTACCTCAGGGTCAACATCCGCAAAGCAGATATGGGACAGTTTGTGGATTTTTTTGTCGTATGCATCAGTTGCTGCACAAAAATGTTTGCCAGCCTCTCTGGTGTTCCTGGGTGCTTAGTGCTCACTGCTGGTCAGTGTCCGACCACACTGGAAACACAGGAACGCCTCTGTATGGGCCCAGCTCCTACCTTGTTATGTCTTCATAACATCCTAAGTCTAAGCCTTAGTAAGCACTGGGCACTCCGGAGCTGATTTCAGTGAAATGCCCCTTTAAAAACCATTGACTTTTAGTGTCAGCGGCAAAACGAAGCTCCTACCACCTGACGATAAGATGACTGCGTCCCAGTCGATCCATCCATCCAGACTGCACCAGTGAAATTCAGGCCTCCACAGGCAGTGTCTCATAACTTTTACTCTCACTGTACCAAATCTACTTGAATAATTCAACACAAAAGGCCATTGAACACAGTTTTATACATGTCCATTTTTACTGTACTTGCTTTTGTTGTCAAATAATAATGATACACTTGACCTCTCTGACGAAAAGTGTACTATAATCTGACCTTTTGTTTAGTTCGTTTTATGATTTTCTTTTCGAGGTTTTCCTTTATCTTCAGGTCATTTCAGCAGTTCTTTCGAATTGATCACAGCATTGAGGCTATTTTTTGTCGAGCTGTTTAAAGGCACCATTTAATCGCATTACTTTAACCCTGTTTGGGGGTTCACCCCTTTAATCAGAAACACTTAATACCCTGTTGATGTCAGGATGCGGGTTAATGCAGTTAGCCTGTTATCCACAAGTTCTCCTTGAAATTAGTTTGGGGGTATCTGGTGAGACGAGAGAAAAAAAAAAAACAAACACTTTCTGACCTCTATGTATGTCAGTTTCAGATGGAGTCATTCGTTTTCGTTATTTAGATTATTTTGAGAGTTTTCCATAAGTATAGAGACCACAGCATTGTGAGTTAGCAATGTAGTCATTTTTATTATTGCTTTTTGCCTCATATGAAATGTTGAAGCTTGTATATTTTTCAAAGTCATACCTCTTAAAATATTTCGCTCATGTTGTACCTTCATATCTTTTCAAAAAAAAAACAAAAAACATCCATCATGTAGCTTACATTTGTAGACGAGTAGCACAACCGTGCTCGTGATTTTATTTGTCCCTACTTGAATGAAAACAAAAAAAAAAGAAAGAGAGACTTTTTTTCTGTAAAGAAAACACTGGGCTACATTTTCTATTCTTCATCCCGTGTTGTCAGGGTCCTGCACATCCTTGTAGATTCAGAGACTAATCTTTTCGGGACATAATGAAAACTTTTTTTTTTTTTTTTGGGTTGTTTTTAACGAGCTCCACATATTTTTGTCGGTTAAAGCGTTTTCTCTGTGAGGGATGATGTCAATTGTAAATTACTATGAAACTTCATGTCAGCATTTATAATCCACCTTTAAAACTGTTCTCCCAGTTCGATTACAGACGAAGAATTGAAACAACACAAAGACGAGTGTACCGGTGAATATCTTTTTCTGCTAATTGTAAAACATGTTTAACTCAATTGATTGTTGCCTAGTATGTTATGGACTAACATTAATCTTATTTAAAAAAAAACAAAACAACAAACTTCTCATTAATTACATGAATATATCACTGATCAACTGAAATATTCATAATGACGGATCTCAACATACAAGCATGGTCGATGCAATTGTGTGCCAAAACTATAATGGTAACTACATGATAAAGATGTTGAGGGTAAACAAACCTATCTATTATCAGACATTAAACAAACTTGTACAGTTTTATATAAAGTGTGACATGTTTTTATGTTATGTACAGGATTTAATGAAGCAACTCTGCATATTTGATATGCAGGTGTTCTAAGTTTAATATTTCTTTTCTGCTTCATGTAAACATTTTTGATTGTGTAGCTTTGTTTTCATTTGGTTCCTGTTATTTAATTTTTTCTTCTTTTTTTTTTTCTTTTTGCTGTACAATACACAAGCAATGTATAATGGCTTATTGCAGGTATTTTGACATAAACAATCTTAATTATAATGAACGCCCAACCATTCCAAAGGATTGAAAATTGCATTTGCTATAAATGTGCTGCTTTCATCGATCCGATGCATTTTTGTGGGTTATGAATAGAACTCTTGTCTTGACTGTGAGGTTTTACACATTGTGAGTTGTGCACAAGGTACGTTTCTCATTGTCAACATTTCCCAGGTTAAACCTCTCCTTACTTCTCTGCAGGCTCTTTGTGCAAGCTAAGCCAATTCAAATGAACAACATACATGCAATAGTAAAATGTTAAGGACATACAGAGCATGTCTTCCCTCATGACAAAGGCCAGAGGCTTTTTAAATATGGGGATGGTTACCAATGTTTAAGAGACAACCAGAATAGGATCGAATGGTTCTTGAGCAGTGAAAAGGGAGCTTTGAGTCTGAAGCTCCACAGATTCAAGTTGTTACCAAAGGCTTTGAAGGGGAAGATGAATGTTGCAGTAATTTTGAACCCTAGGCTCAATTTTATGTGCTGTAAGTGTTGAACAGTGGATGTTTTTGCTTGATATGGACCTTTTTCTACATCTCAGATAAGCGACTTAGCTATTTTTTGTTTTCTTTTAAAAAAAAAAAAAAAAAAATCACTTGAATGAACAAACCCCACGTAATCATAGGAGAAAACAAGCTTCGAGTGAATAGAAGGCGAGAAACAAAACAAGACTGAGCGAGCTGGAACGTACAGCATGGCAGATAGGAGACCGCATCTGGTGGTACTCTTCACTGACCGTGTGGTCTCGCTTCACTGCCTGATCTGACACTGTGTGGCGTTTGCTCTTTACTGTAGAAAAGCACGCTTGCAAAAAGTCTTTTTTTTTTTTGCTCAAGTGTTGGGAAATGTTTGCCCTTAAGAGGATTTATCTGTTCCAGGTTTTGCAGCACATGGTGCTGTCAGTGACCTAACTCTGGTTACAAAGAGAGAACCACCAGCTTTTGGTTGTTTCCTGTACCTGTTTGTCCTCAATGTACCTCCTCAGTGTAATGTTGCTCTCTTGATACCTCTGTGTTTCTCCTCTGCCCATCACCATCAGTTGCCTGTTGTAGTGACTCCATGGTGCTGCTTCCCCTCTCAGCACCAATATAATCTAATCTGTAAATAACTCTTGACTCAGCTATGGCCAGTACATTTTCATATGACCTCACTCTAACCTTCAGGTGTCATTTTGTTTTTCTTTCAGCAAACCAAAATCACTACATTCAAGTATTACAGTTGTACAGTTCCTTGGGTTCTACACACATTTAATGTGCTGGTCTTAGCTGCTCTGCTGTACCTTTTTATGGCATTATTTTTTACATGTTAGACAATATATTGTGACCATGTCCTATGCAAATATGAAAATAACAGATTGTTGAATAATGTATGTTGTCATAACTTGTATGCATGAAATAGTGAAGTTTACATTTGGAAATAAATTCATAAAATAAGCAGCTACAATTTGTTTTGTGCTTTTCTATACAGGAAAAAGAAAACGCCGCTGTCACTTTTA
Source organism: Coranthus polyacanthus (assembly GCA_037367275.1). Lineage (NCBI taxonomy): Eukaryota > Metazoa > Chordata > Actinopteri > Kurtiformes > Apogonidae > Coranthus > Coranthus polyacanthus. Next base: position 2,163 of record JAPQRN010000357.1, on the reverse strand, counting down.
CAAAATTAAACTGCACACATACAGGGACGGTGACCACTGCTAAAACATGGTTGGTGTACGAGGGAACAGAACATGCAGAGCAGTCAGGTGAACAAACGTATCTGTCTGAAGGTTGCTAACTTTAGCTTACATTAAGTAACAGGCCATTCCACTCTAATAAAAAAATGAATGTGTTATTGCTAATGAATTGAACTTTTAATATGTAAAGAATGTGTTATTAAAGGGTTACATAAGTCTCATAGTCCCAATGAGTCATGAGTCATTTATATTTCTAAATAATTTTAAACATTTAAGCTAGTGTTGAAAACAAAAACAAAAAACAGAACTATAGAAAGGGGCACATGGGAGGAGTAATATTTCTCATTCAGTCAGTCTTTTCTCGCAAACCAGCCACGTACTTCAATATTATTCTTGCAACAGGAAGTACACCTTGTTCCCTCATTGCACCCATGCAAATATTTACAGTAACTGCTGGGGTATCAACAATGGGTGGGGCTTGAAATGCTGGGGACTCCTTCCTTCCTTATTGTATTTGAGGCCAAACAGACTGCTAGATTGTGTGAAGTTTCCTGTACAGCCTCAGTAAAGTTTGTAACTTATGAAGAACGGCTGAGTCAGTACAACATACAGGCTCCTATGTGTAAAGTGTACGTATAACGACTTGTGACATTCAAAAAACAGGGGCTTATTTTTACTCCCATCTGCATTTGCGGCTCTGCAAAAATCACTGCCAATGTATGTTTATTACTGTCTTAAGCTGAGTGTGGCCACCAGCACCAACAGAGATCACAGGCGTGCCCTTTCCTGCTCACAGTGAATCATACAATGTGGAGTGAGACAGGAAGGAAGAGGATGAAGGCATTAAAATTCTTGATGAGAAGCCTGGTGTTCTCCCTGCTCAATCTGTACACCTCCTGCCTGGAGGCAGGTTGGAGCTACCAGCACACCACGCCACACAAACAGACAAGCTGCCACCCCTGGCACCGCCACACAACTTGGTGTGGTCCCAACACTTGTTTTTCATATTTGTGTGGCAACTGGAGGGTCTTCTGTAGGGTTGGTTTATATGTGTTTATAATTAATTTCGATTGTCTTAAGCTTTGAATGCTGGCGGGGAGCTGTTGTCAAGGAAGAGATCCTAAATATACAAATCCTGCAGCTTTCTGTGTCTTGAATGTTAACCGTCTGGTCATGCAACCACTATAAGACTCCTTCTGCAGAACACTGACTGAACTAATTCGCACATATCTCACTTTATTACAAGAAAGCTTTCAGATTTTGTGCATTGTGTGGGTGAGGCACATATTCTCTTTTTTAGCTGCGTGTCTTTCAGTCACGTTTTTTACTCTCACGAAGACACATTTTCTCATCTATAGTGAGTGATATTGCTGCAGATGTGGGACAAAGCAGACAGCTATATGAGCTGTGAGAGCACAGCTCTGATATCACCCTGCAGACAGGATGTGGAGGCAGAGTGGGAGGTTTCAGTTTGACTGATTTATCTCTTCGCACCTTTTATTTTCTTTGGATTATCAGCTGCTGAACATCCAGTCTCCAGGTGAAATCCTGCATGCAGAATAAACTTTCCGGAAACACATAGTGGCAAGAATCTCAAACATGAGTTATTTTCAGTGCATTGTCTGAGGAAGAGTACAGTGTGTGAAAGAGATGGAAGATGAAGGGGGTGGGTGGGTGGTGTTACCCAGCGCTGATTGGTGCACCCAACCTAGACAAACTCAAAGTCTGCGTGGGAGGCTCTGTGGGCTGCAAAGGGTCTATGATCCACGGAGGTGCGTGGGCATTGCTGACTTTGAGACTCGGTGGAATTTAATCCACAGAAAAAGAAGAGAGACATGGTCAGCAGCAGCGGTAGTAGTGGTCTTATTCACGTAGAGGCCTGCGTTATATGTATGTTTCCTTCCTTCTTTCCAAGCCCCAGAAGGCAGGCTGAAGGGCCATGTGATGCCACCCACTCTCGAGTGCAGTGCATGGCAGGGCTGGCGCTAGATCCTGTGGAGCGGGTGGGATGAGCTCAGATATTGGAGGCTGGCACTGGCTGAGAACAAGGCTTAGCTATGGAAGGTGGGGGTGGTGTTACCCAGCGCTGATTGGTGCACCCAACCTAGACAAACTCAAAGTCTGCGTGGGAGGCTCTGTGGGCTG
>JAPQRN010000356.1:0-18304 GCA_037367275.1 Coranthus polyacanthus | reverse complement strand
CACCTCTTAACATATCTAATAGGCCAATCACATGGCTGCAACTCAATGCATTTATTCATGTAGACATGGTCAAAACGGTCTGCTGAAGTTCAAACTGTGCATAAGAATGGAGAAGAAAGGTGATTTAAGTGACTTTGAATGTGACGGTTGTCTGGGATGTTCACACACAACTCTGGGTCTCTAGGGTTTACAGAGAATGGTCCCAAAAAGAGAAAATATCCAGTGAGCGGCAGTGAAAATGCCTTGCTGATGCCAGAGGTCAGAGGAGAATGGACAGACCGGTTCTGAGGTATGAAGAAGAGCATCTGTGAACACACAAAATGTCAAACCTTGAAGCAGATGGACTACAGCAGCAGAAAACCACACCAGGTGTCACTCCTGTCAGATAAATACAGGAAACTGAGTCTGGCCGGTTGGAAACACACCTAGTGGAGTGGAGCATCTGTGTGTTTTTTATCATTTTTTGTGGCTCTTTTGAGATAAACGGCAACATTTAAGTGTTGAAATATTTTGTGTAACATGTTAATTTTTGCATAAAAATAGATTAATAAACCTTCACAAAGACTCACTGTGAGCTTTGTAAGAATTACCTCATGAACATCGGGTAATTCTAGGGTTCACAAGGTACCCTAACCCTACCCTACCCTACCCTAACCCTTAAAATTTGCTCTCTGTACCCAGTTTGTATCCTAAGAGGATTTTGTGGCTCTGACGGCAGGGCAGCTGCTCTGACAGTGTGGATGCTCAGCATTATTATTATTATTATTATTATTATTGCTCAGCATTGTTTGTTTGTCTGTTAGCCATCTAGCATCCACTATTTTAAACCAAGTCATCCTGATTTTTCTTTTGAGCGTTCTTGATGACAGTGACGATAGATGATTACATTTTGACCATTCTAGGTCAAAGGTCAAGGTCATATATATGCACCTCTGTCTGATATATGGAGGTATAAGTAGATCAAGGTACGTATATATGTATGTATACATATATATATATATATATATATATGTCGAAAGCCATCTGATTTGATCAAGATCTAGTGCCACAAAAAGATTGAACATAAAAGGTCAAAGGTCAGAGAAGATGATTTTCTAAAAATCTCTCACTGTTTATTATATAGTCCACTATAAAGTGAGTTTCCCATTTTGTAGAACTGTCTGAATGTATAGTGAAAATTATTATACCCTATGTAGTCGACTCAAAATATCCCACAATGCATTGTGAAAAGTAGTGACCACAGCATGTACACTACTTTCTGTTAACAATCCCACAATGCAATGTGGTGATAGGAAAATTACTGTTGCACGATCCCACAGCTGTCAGTTATGACACAAATGTATTTATTCTACATATAATGGAAGGTTTTGAGACGCAGCCTATATCTCAAGATTTTAAACACAGATTTCTTTCAAGTTTCTTATCTTCAGATCATTGTCTTCCAGAATGGAAAAATACAATTTTAAGCAAATCTGCATAAATTTGCATGTAAGCATCAAAAGGTGCAAGTGCTCAGAATTAGTGTTCAAGTTGCATAAGCAGATTGAGCATAGCAGGAATTTGTTGGTGTTATGACTTCAAAATACATCAGGCTCAGAGAGACCATAACACACAAGATGCCGAAACTAACTCTGGTGTCAAAGGAACAGATTTAATGCAAAACAATAATACTCACAACAAAACACACGGAAGTGAGGGATGAGAGCCAAAGAAACAAAAGAGGGAGAAGCCTGCAAGCCAACCCAGCAGTGGGTCATTGGATTCCAGCTTCTAAACTAGAGCAAACACCCAACCTAACTAATAAACCAAAGACCGAAAACAAAACTGAGGGTGACCCTCAACTTAGATGTCGAGTAACTGAAAAAGAACTGCAGAAAATCATAAACGAGATGCTGCTGGTGGAAAATGAGAGACCGCGCCACTCCGCCCCTCGGCCTTTATACGGGCACCCATTTCCCCACTACCAATGGGAACTAAGAAAGGAAAAACAGGACAAATTAGAAATACAACAAACAATAAGTGATACTGGTACATTCGTAAGGGGGGGAAGGTTCAGCGCGGCAGAGTGCATAACAGTTGGGAAGCCATTTTGATTCCTGCGGGCCTGATTCCTTGGCGGTGTAGTTATAGTAACAGTTACCGTTGTTGGACGTGGACAGGTCTTTTGGAACAAAGTACTTGGTTATGGTTAGGAAAAGATTGTGAGAAGAGCTAAAATAAGACATTAAAAAAATACACACAGCATTTACCTTTGGTTTGAAACAGACTTAGTTATTCCGCCATATACGTATAAGAGGACACTAAATAATTCCAACAGAAAAGCAATCACCGATTGTTTTAAGCCCCTTCACAAATTGACCCTTATTGTGACACCCTCCACAACAAGCATTTAGACCTTGCTTAAAACCTGGAAACATTATCAGCATCTTGAATCTTTGAGACTGATTGATGGAGCAAAGAGCAAGAATTCACAAACATAAAACACATAAGACGCACTGAGAACATGTATATTGGGATACGGTGCAGCATACTAAAGGAATTAATGCATACACAATAAGCAGATGGAAGCACACACTGCATCTGTAATGCTTGTTAGTATGACACCAATGACTCAAAGTGAGTTTTCCATGGTTTATTCACTCCTGTAGAAAACAGCAGATGTATAATATACACAAAGGTTTTAAACAGATGATAATTATATTGCTTAAATGCTACAGCGCCACTGATGTCCTGTTGTTGAATGAGACTACAAGTCTGGACTTCAGTCAACACCAGCAGATCATAACTTTAGGCTGAACACTCTATTGGAAGAAAAGGTGCAGTTCGTAGCACAACCTTCAAATGTTGGCTGAGCCTGTCTTGTTTAGATAAGTTAGCTTACTTAATTCACTCCCCCTATTGATTGCACCATGACTGTATTCTGGTCCAAGTGAAAACACGGAAGCAGAGGGCTGGGGTGTGGCTGCTTTGGACATGACTGAGTAAAAGAGTGAAGGTATATTTTTTTCCTCATAAATATACTCAAGTAGTGAAAAATCTCTAATTAAAACAGAAAACAATCAAGCACATTCTCGCTCCCAAGTCATAACATACTGACATTGGTCATAACCCTTTGGCGCCAGTTTTCATGAACTCCCATAGCGTTGTATTTTGATATGCAGGGTAGTCCCATAGAACTGTCCCAGAGTTTGTGGACATACAGGAGACCAGGGTTTTTGTCCCATACAAGGTAAAGCTGCTGTGTTTTCTCTTTTTGTCTTTCTTATTTGAGCAATTTTCTTGACCTTAACCCAACCCTTTTTCTACCCCTAGCCAAGATATTTTTATGCCTACACTGTTTTTCATACTCCCCTGCACATTGAAATGACACTTACCCCGGATGTTGCAAAAATGATGCTATAAAGGTATCCTGTGCATTGAAAATTGACACCTTGACCAAGCTGCAATGTGTAGAACCATCCTATGAAGTCATGTGGAACAAAGTCAATCAGTTTCAAACAAAGAATGACAGAATAAAACCTCAGTGAGATAAAAGTACACAGTACTGTACCTCTGGGGTTTGCAGGGATCCCATCAGGCGGGATTAGGGTTAAATACAAAACACTAACACTCTTGGCAAACAGAATAAGCCCATGAACTGTTCACTGTGACAGATTAAAAAAAGGCAGAGCAAGAGCCTGAGCAGAGAACAGATGCAGGACATAAAGAGACGTGCTCATTCCTAAAAGAACATCCTCCTAGAAAACCAGTGCTGACTGGTATCTGGACACAAACCTCAGGAGAGGAATACGCTATAGCCAACCTCTGGGACATCTTTAAAGGCCTCAGTTTATGAACCACAGCTATACAACACACACACCAACTCTGCTGCTCTTTTAAAACCACCGACATGCTGATCTGTGCACAGCTGCAGCCTGAGTGAGCTCCTGTAGCTTGAGGGCAGCTACCTAACAGCACGCCGCCGTAGATTAGCCTGCTTGCACTCCTGAAAAACACCTCCCGTGTTTCCAACATGCCTGCACACATCACCACAGGGGTGTACAAGGCAAGCTGATGTCGTGCAGAGAAATCTGCATGTGCATTCAGGGAGGGATTTAGCATGTTTCATTGAATATGCATGTATTATTTGCATCACAGTGTTCTTTAATGGATGTGAATTTTGAGCAGTGAAGAAGACATGCAAAGAACATGCATTGAATATGAAAAAAACAAAACAAAACTGTAAGAGCTCTTTGGTATGGGAATCATCTTACACTGCAAGTGGAATAACTGCAATGCAGTTTTGATTTATTTCAAAAATAAAAACAGCGACAACCTGAATTTAAATTTAATGTACAGCCGGGTTGGTACATTCATACCTTCTTTGTTGGGATTTTACAAGATTTTCTATTTAATATACAGTATAGGTTATTAGCAGAGTTACTGTGTGATTGCTGACTCAACAAGCTTATTTATACGCTTTAACTTTTTTTCCCATTGAAATGAATGGGAAGGTCCTTCAAAGCTAGTCCACTTTCAGCTTCAACTACACCAGCATACTTTAACCTTGCAGCTTTATTACAATTTAGTTTTTGTTGATTTCTAGAAGTTGAATTAGCAGGATAAAAAAATGCATAACATCAATTGTGATTCACAAACCTATTAAAAGTCTTTTATTGTGCAAAGCTATTTTAATCTAAACCATGACCCATGAATATGGGGGTAAAACAAACAAAGTGAAGCTGATTTTACCTGCAGTTCTACTTTGTTTTAGTTCATGTTGCATTGAAAACTGTTGTTTTTATTTCTATTTCAGTAAAAAAAAATTCTTTCACTGCTAGTTTTAGTTTTAGCCTTAGTTTTCTTTAAGTATAATAACCCTAGTTATTAGCCTTACATTAATTAAATAGTAAAATCATTTCGTTGCTGCAAGGTGGCCCATTCCCTGATTAATCTGTTGGTTTATTAGATTAGATGCTAATGTCACAAGTCTGCAATCATCTGATTAAACTCACATATTAATGTAGACATGAAATTCCGCTCACAATGAAATCTATTTAATACCGTGTCAGGTATCTAGAAGTCACTTTAGGTGGATACGGAGGCCAAAGGAATCTAAACAGTGGTCTGGTGGTTTTCAGTGTCATGTTGAGAAAAACTGTGGATTATTAAGTATTTATGTGTCCGAGACTCAAAATGACACTGAACCTGTCCTCAGGTGTTTGACCAACCCCATGTGAAGTAAAGCGGGTGACGTCGATATAGAAAAAAAAAATAAGGACGGTCGGACCACTGTTCGATTGTTGTGTTCTCCTACTTGTCAGTGTCTGTTTTGTCTGTTCTGGGCTTTTTTAGCTAAGAGGACATTAACTGTGGTACATACATAGTAGTACACCTTGATGCTGGATGCCACCCACTAAAAAACTGAAAAAAAGAGAAGAAGAAAAAGCTAAAACACAATGGACTCCATAGAAGAGGACTCGCTCCCTTTGTAAATATAAATGGCTCATTAAACACAGCAATTCTACATAACATTCTACATTCTAAATAACCAAAACATAATTATGGATATTATATTTAATTTCTGCAGTTAGATCACTGTTAAACCTTACACATTTTAACCCCAACCATCTTTCCCGATAACCTAAGCAAGTTGTTTTTTTTGCCCATAACATTATCACAATATAGATACAAGAAAAATATGATTCATGTACTTTTCAAAGGATAATTCAAGTGATTTTTTTTATAGTTTCTTATTGCCAACAAACCCTACATAGAGACTAACACCAGCAGTGAATGGGACAGACGGTCCACTCTGTGTATCTGTATCCACATTCAGCTCATTCGTCGACTAGAAACACATCACTGGGCCTCGTCGTTGCACGGGATGACACGTTTCTTCTTTTTGAAAGCGAAGACAAGAACATTCGTTTTTTAACCAAAGCAGCCCCAGAGTCTAATAAGGAGATGTTAGTGGAGTAGAGGTGACTACACCTGTGGGTTGTATCAGAGACTTACTGATATCATGCGATAAACATTTTCCAACATAACTGTTCATTTCACCGTTATCTGCCTCCATACACTTTTACATCTTTATTCATATTTATTCACACTGTTTACTCAACTCTCTCTGAGACACAAAATCAACCAAAAGAGGCATAATTTTGCATATATCTTTTAGCAACCTGGAAGACACTATGAATTTCCTCCAACAGGAATAAGTTAGTGTGATTAAATAATTTAGTCCTTAAATGTGGGCTGAAAGGTGACCACTCCTGCCCCGGGGCTTTCGTTTAACCACATTATGCATGGCAACTTCTACTCATCCATCCATATCCAATTGCCTTATACTGTTAATTAAACAGTTCCCCTTTGTTTCAGTGTTTGCTGTCACTTTATATGAAATTATTTGCAGATTGAAAATATTTACAAACATTCATGTACAGCTGCAGCAGGCACGCATAATACAGCCAGAAGTTAAGTTACTGAAATAAGAAAAGAAGTGTCCACAGAAATAAACACAGCAGGCTACGTGTGTGTTTGTGTGTGTGTTTGCGTAATTTAAATGCTGAAGAGAGTCCAGATAATGTTCCAGCAGCCTGCTTCTTACATTAAGAGGATTAAAAAAGAGAAAATCAACAACAGTTGGTGTTTTTTCAACAGCGAGTGACTTCTGAAAAAGACGCAGAGGGAGACGTGCGTTTTTGGGGTTTCTTTCACATTGAGCTTAAATATTTCCTTTTTCCACATTTAAAAATACATCAAAATGTCACAATTTGTTTATTCACCTTTGTTAATGTTCAATTTATCTTTATTAGTGTAATAAAAACCCGTTTGCCAAAGAAATTAAGTGTATGAGACGGTCAAATCAAAGACGTTATCGAGTAATTAGGCAGATCATTAAACAGTATCTCATCTCACTTGTTCCCTTTACCCTTGATTCTCTGCATACGTAAAAATAAGCTAGTTAATTAGTGGCCTCTGTCTCTGTCGCCCTTTTGACACATTTATTGTTGCCCTCCTTGTGTAAACACAGTACATCATTAGCACAGGTTTAAATCTCTTTTCACACTATAAAACTGTATGTGCATATATTTTTGGAACGAGGCCTTTTGCATTCGTAATCAATTTTGTCAGCAGCTTTCGTTCATGTGACAGAAGGTCTGTTTTTTTTTTTTTCCAAACTGCAGATATGTGATAAAAGCATAAACACTCTAATAAGGAGTGAAGCGCAGATGCATATCTGAAACACAGACTGTTCATAAAGATGGACGCCGTGCTGCTTCCCTCCATTTTATAAAAATTAAACCAGAATTCTGCGGTCACAGGAGCTGCCATGTTGCTTGTGTGACACGATCTGGATGGCAGTGATGAGGGGACGTCACGTACGCCTGGTTGGTTCCAGGCTGCGTGTCTGTCAGATTCAGGGCTTTGACTGGTCGTTACAGCTGTCAGTCACCCCTGTTTTTACAACATCAAATCAATTATTAATAACAAACTGATTAAAAAGATGATGATTTGAACACAAATGAATGATGAAATCCAGTCTAAAATCACTTTTTGGGAAAGAGTTTGTAGTTTGGCTGAAGTCCCATTGAATGACATGGAGTGGGTGGGATTTATGACCGGGCCTGACAAAGCATCTTTATATAGTCTATGATCTGAACAGTTTGGTTATGACAGCGCTGTGTTTACAGCTCAGCAGTATGGGAATATAAACTGTTGTTCCCACCTCGTCACAGTAGAAAACACACAAAATGTTTTCTTTATTTGATTAAAATGACTAAATTAAAATCAGCAGCAGGCCATCTACATTTCATGCTGCCTCCATTTTTTTCCCCAGACCTGCGTGCAGATATTCTGGTAATCTTATCGTTTTTGATGTGAATATTTATTCCTTTTAATTTGCCGTCCAAAAAAACTTCATTTAGTTACATTGCTTGTCATGTGAAAAGCCCTTAACTAAATGTTCTTTGGTCAACCGTCTTTCAGAGAGTCACCTACAAACACACCGCATTGCATGCTTTTTACTCGAGCTGAAATAATTAGCATGTAATGGGAAATTAGCATGTGCGTGGCAGCCTGTTTAATGAGCAAGATGTGGGGTTAAAGACGGTGAAGAGAGTAAACGAGTTACAGAGTGACGGCAGATCTTGTCGCTTTAACTTTGTTTCAGGCGAAAATGCAGCACAGCTCACGGCACTATTGGCAGAATCTGTTGTTTGTGGATTTGACCCTATGTACATATATGTGTATATACATTATGGCCTTTATGTTTATGGATATACTGTATGTTACGAGCAGTTTAACCAAAGGATGATTTTTGGAAATGTAGCTGCTCAAAGTGCAGAATTTCAATAAGAACATTTTAATTCAGAATGGAATACTTGCAATGTTGAGAAGTTGTGAAGTAACATGTATTTTTTTTCGCTTTCTTGCTTGAACTCCTGGTGGACTCTTCACATTTATCTCTGCAGCGACTTGTGGGCTTTGAACAGCAGCACTCTGAATCAAAATTCACTCTGTAAAAGGTTACAGATAAAACCGTTTGTAGCAGGAACAGTATATTGTAAGAAAATAAAAATTCTCAATTTTATATATTCAATATATTCAAAGTGTAAAATACTACATGTCCCTTTCAATAAACTGCAGTTGGCTCATGCATAGTAAAGCCGAGGTATATGTTGTACATCTGTGTGTGTGTGCCATGAGTGTGTGTGCATGTGTGTGATAGTGTGCAGCGGAGCAGGTATCCGAGCTGTACAATAGCCTACAGTAGTGTGAACCTCCTTAATTACTCCCCCGTCTTTGATCTCAGCCTAATGAGGAAAAAAACGAGGTGTTAACAAGCCGGGGTACGCTCTGGGGGGCTTTCAGCTACTAATCACTGCATGGGAAAAGGGCTGGTGAGTGCATACATGTCGTTGTATACTTCTGTGGGCACGTTTTAGTTTTTCACCTTTATTGTGAGGACATTTTAGCCAGTTCTCTCAACTTTAAATGGCTTTCAGAAAGTTAAGAATATACGTTTTAAGGTTAGAAATCAATTAGGTTAGGGTTAGGGTAAGGTTTGCGTATCCTCACAAAGATGGAAAGACGTGACTCTATGTGTGTGTCTTTGTAGATATTTGCTAAGAGGGTTCAGGTGTGAAGTTGAAGATGCTTCACAGTCTGTCTGAAACGACCACCGTGTAAAGGTTAAACAAAGGTTCCCATAGGGTCGTCGGGACATTGAATAAGACTGTCTGGGTGCTTCTAGAGAGATAATGCACCAAAAAATGTTCTGCAAAGGTCATGGAGAGATTCTGTGTTGGTGGTTTCAGAAAGCATACTGAGAGTTTTACTGAGCCTGCATTCATATGTCAGGGGTCCCAACTGAAGAGTAGATTTTGATATTTCTTTCCTCACATAGTGTGTTTGTTACTGTAACCATGACAGTAGGTGGGTTTCCATCCAAATGTATAGGAAACCCTCTGAACCGATTTTTTTTAGAAAATCATCAAATGTACGTGCATTTTCATCCACTACTGCCGATATTAAGAGTTGGTTCTTCATCATGATCATCATCGTCGTGGTTTAGAACTTTGCCAGTTCTTGTAGTATTTCAATCAATAACAGACTACCTGAGCTGCATTCTTTGTAAGAAAACCTGAGGCTGGCTAACAGCTTTTGCCCCCGGACTGACCCACTCTGCTGGATCATATATATTGTTTCAAACTCTTCTACAGTTTGTCTAAAACTTTCATTTCTGCAGCTCTTCATACATGGTGGTGTTATGTTGCTGTTTCCATCTAATATGGCATTTATGTTTGCTTCTTGTATTAATCAGACAAATGTTGCAGCCCAAACATGCACCCACATAATTATTCACTGAATCTGTTTCCATCGCACTTATTCACATGTACCTTTTATCAATATACCAAGTTTTACACCTCTCCCAAGTGTAAATATGTTTTCTGCAACATTTAAAGGTTCTTTTTTGGCATTTTGACTGTTTTTTTATGCGCAAACTGAAAATGAATAAAAACAGCTGGATGGGCACCTATTAGTTTATTTTAAACCAAACCATAACCTTTTCCGGACCCTACTTTAATCTCATCAGCAATGAGACAGCAATCAAATGTTGGCTAATAAGACAATGGGGACGAGGGAGTCTGTTTGTAGCATCTTTTAGCCTATGTGCAGGTTTGTTTAGCCCTCTTTTGTTGGCATTCATGCTGCAGGCTGTGGCGCCTTCCGTCCGGGTGAGCTGGCCACTGCGAGTCCAGGCCTGGCAACGGTTGAGGAAATTCATTTTTAATTACTGCATATAGCACCGAATCAAAACACAAAATTATCTCAAGGGACTATAAAGTAAGGTACTTAGAATATTATGCAGTGAACAACAGAAGAAAACAGCCTCCAACAGAACTAGGCTCAGGGTGGCTTTGTCATGAAACAAAGTTTGAAGTCTAGTCTTAAAAGTAGAGAGGGAGTCTGCCTCCAGGACCCGAACTGGGAGTTGGTTCCACAGGAGAGGAGCTTGATTTTTTTTTTGGCATCACTTTGGGACACTTTGAGACTTTGCCAATGTTGCGTAGATGAAGGAAGGCTGTCCTATAGATTTGTTTTATATGTGTATTAAATGATAAGTATTGGTTAAAAACGACTCCTAGGTTCCTCGCAGTTGTACTGGATGCCAGAGACATATCATCCAGACTAAATTAAATATGTCGTCAGAAAGTAATGAGTTCCTAAGGTTTTTAGGGCCAAATACAAGAAACTTATATGTCATCAACTTTGAGACATGCTTGGAGTTTTACTGATTTGTTTCTTCCAGGTTTATAGATGAATACGGCTGCTTTCATCAGCACAACAAATGAAAGTATGTCGGGTTTCCTAATGATATCACTTAAGGGGTGCATCAAAAGAGTACAAAGTATTAGTCATCTCACTGCTGCAGCGACACTTGACAAGCACCTGTGGCCTTGTGGCGCTCGGGAAATAAAAATTGACCGACGAGACCTTAACGGTCTTGCATACTTGACATGTCCCATGTAGCCGAAGCTGGCGTTACTGCCCTAGATTACAAGTTGTTTTTGGTGGGTTTTTTTCGTACCATAATATGTGATAGTGGAGGAACACAAAGTCTCATTGCCTCCCTCATTCCAGCCTCAGTGGTTAGAGGACTTCAACTTTCACTTTCAATGACTCTACAAGCAAGGAAGCGAGTAAAGCTGAATTAAATGTATGTTTTGTGGGAATCCTAGAGCGGTCAAGAGAAAGAAATCAGAGAGTTTCATCGTCAATTAACTTTAAAATTTACTCAAAAAAAAAAAGTCTTAAATCTTATAACTTTGAACTGTAAAGCAGGACAAAAGACCCCTAAAGTGCGTATGTGGAAGTGACTGCATTTGTAAGAAGCAGGAAGGTTAAAGGTGTAGTGCACACGGGGATAATTTAAGTTGGCCAGCAGCTGTAGTTCCTGACCTTTAGCTTTACTTCTCACTGCTGCACTCTTTAACTTAATTCTGATTCCTCACATTTACCCTGAACCGAACAGTATACACTCCCAGGTCAAGGGTCAAATCATCCCTGCCGCATCCACACCAGTCCACAGTCCTGAAATTAAAGGATAAGTCTGGAGATTTTCCGTACTTTTGTTATTGTCAGCAATACCGCTTGAAAGACGAATTCATTGCTGGTGTTAATCTTTTCCACTGGAGTTTTTGCCAATAACAAAATCGTATAAAATCACCAGACATATCAAGGACACTTTATCTTTTAGCATATTCTGTCACAATTTAGCGTCATGTTAACCATCACAGTGGAATATAAATGAATAGCAACTACAGCTGTGACTTGGAATTTAATTCAGTATCCACTCAGTGAACATTTCATCAGAGAAAGTTCCAAAAAAGTCACAAAGCTGGAAAATTACTTTTGCAGGCCTCAGACTGTTTTGATTTGTGGATCAAGTCATGTAATTGTAATGTCATTAATTTAAACAGTGCATTGCAAAGCTGCATTTCAGAAAAAAAAAATCATATTTGAAGTCTAAATGCTGCTTTGCACTTATTTATTTTTTGCAAAGTAAGCAGACACCTGAGCATGCACACCCACACGTGATTGTGGAAAATGTCACATGAAAACCAACAGATTGGATTTATGTGCTTCTAACAGCCTCCACATTTAATTTTAGGCTTTTCATTACTCCATCAGCCTCAACGCATCAAACCTGGATTGCATTTCCACTTCGTCCCAAAGGGCGTTGAGCTCTGGACTCTGCAGGCCAGTTGTGGGAAAACAATTTTTTATGGACCGACTTTTGTGCATGTGAATGATACGCTTCATTCAAATTCATTGATTCAAATGTATTTCTTCAAAAATAGACTGGTAAGCGCATTCAACATGTTTGTAGACCCTGTTTTTCAAAGCAAAAATATCCACATATTTTCATCCTGCATTCAGCGCTCATTTCTCTAATGGTAAACTGAGTGAACATAACAACTGGCTGCTGCTGATTCTTATATGAACAGAATTAACATAACTGTGTAACTGTGTCCACGCACAAAATAAGCAACGCCTGTTCAAACCAGGCTGTTTTCACCGATCAGACATTTGTGGAGATTGTTTCGATTCTAAGTGACGCTTCAGTTTTGATGGTTTCTGGCTCTGTTGCCCGAGCTCTTCTCTACACATCACACACTGGAGTTTCAGCCTCTTTTTATCGCCAGTGTACATAACACGCATATTTGTATTTGTGCATCACTATCTCGCCTGTGTTCCACAATGTAAACCAAGCCTGTCACTTTCAGTCAAATGTTTGTTTTCACCATGGCGACGGCCAGCCCAATGCACTCCTGTCAAACTAAATATCTGATATCACATCATATAGCTCAGCTGGGTTTAAAAGGTCATTGTTTAGTTTTAGTTTGTTTGCTCATAAAATACAGTAATGTAAAGGTAGAAATGTGAAAGGAGAACAACACAGGCTTGGACCTCTTTGCAACTTAAGGACAAAAAAAAAGAAAAGATAATAAAGGAACATATACAACACATACATCACAAACAAATAAATAGCAATTAACATAAACCAAATGAAAAATACATGAATTGATTGGTAGAATTCAAAATCAAAATTTCTGACACTTCCCTTAACTAATCCATAAATGAATCAGCATTTAGGAGAATGCCCATATGTTTGCATATAAAGTGCAAATAATAATAATAATTTATTAGTGTAGTTGATGCTGATATGTTACAGGTGTTATGTACGCATTATATACTGCATATCACGCCGTTAATAGTCTTGTTACACAGTGAAATATCTGCACTAATAACTAAAAACTAACTGAAGAACCAATTCCTTGAGGTTCAGTTATTTCTTGCAGTGGTGTTTTAACGTTTTAATTGATTGACAAAACAAAAAGCATTTCACAACTTACCTAAAAGCACCACAAAAAATGTGATCAAACGTAGCAAAGCTCAGGATAGACATGAAAACCATTATTACACGATCGTATTTGGGAAGAAGCTACGGCAGGTGATTAGCATCGAGTGTGCTGGGTGAAGGTTTCGAATGTGTTTGACATCGGACGGGGTTATGTGAGAGAATGAGGTGAAACCAGTCAGCAGGATGGGAGCAGTGGAGGCAGGACTGGCCGACTGCAAACCATTCATTTCTGGTCAAAAACTTTGCTCATTAAAACATTTATTCTCTGGATTTGGCAGCTGATGAACAGCGGGGGAAACGGCCTGTAGCGATTTGTTTGACAACAGCAGATCTGGCCTAGATTCAGTCAGTGAGGGAAATCGAACAGTATTTTAACAAAACAAAAAAAAAAGAAATAGGCATAAAAAATAGGCAGGTTTGGTTAAAGGTATCTGTCGAGGCTTTAAACTTAGAATCTAAATCAGTTGATGTTTTTCTCCACAAGAAAACAACTGAATCTGCCAAGTCAAGCAAACACCTCATATATAATGACAAATCTAACCTAACCTAATCTAATCCTAATCTTAATGTGTTTTGTGTCTACATTGTCAAAACTTGCAATGACGCCAGTGAGATAGCATGAACAACGATTTGATATAATCAGTGGCACTTTTTTATTTATTTTTTTGTGTATCACGTGAAATGAAATCATTTTGGCAAAACCACATTGTACCCTGGGGTTTTCTGTTAAAATGGGAGAACAATAATCTGATGAACCTAATTAAAGTCTCATCAGATTGGCTGTGGATCACACACACACACACACACACACACACACTAACCCCCCCATGCTAATTCAATTTGGATTTAAACCAACGTTCATTAGTGCCATGTTGTTCACATTTGTTTCATCATACAAGACCCCATGTAATTACAAACAACAAACAAAATATGTCAAAAAAATCATAATAAGTGAGACTGTCTTAAAAAGTGTCATGTTTTTGGAGGTCCAAAAAGAGCCCACATACGTGTGAAGGTACCGTCGATGTAAAGGCATAGATTGAATTTTACAGACAAATGCCGCATCAAGTCCACATCTTTTCCCTGAAGTCTGTGGTTATTTCATTAGGACGATGCCAGACCTCATTCTGAACCAGGTCCAACAGCGTGGCTTCATAGTCACAGAGTACGTGAGCTGGACTGTCCTGCCTGCACATCTGTCTCCTGTTGAAAATGCATGGACATCACGAAGAGGACAATCAGAAAACGACCGCCACGGACTGTTGAGCAGCTGAAGCCTAGTAAACACCAAGACTGGACAGAAATTCCACTGATGGACATTTCAGTACATTGTGTTACAGATGCAGAATACTAGAGAAGCATGAAAGTTGGTTTTGTGCTTGTTGAGAGCATTTGTGTCTCTGCTAATTAAAGACACGCAATACGGAGAAACGCCTGAAACACTAGAAACTCTGACGCAAAACAAGGGCAAAACAATCGCACTGCAAATCTTTATGGGCGTGTTTGCACAGGCATTTCATTAGAGCAGAATAAGTTGTGTCCAGATTATGTTTTTTACTGTTTTTTAGGAAATGTACCAACTTTTCGGGAAATTGGGATTTATAAAATTCTAACCTAACTGATGTCCCTGAATGGCTTGTACAGCTACATGTTCAGCTGCATTTTTGTCAAATCATAATCATCTCTTTCCATCGAAGTAAACAGAAAACATGCTCTACTCTCCTTGCCTCATCCCTGTTACGTACAGGTTGTTGTGAAGTTCGATGGTTGTTATTTGGGATTCTTCTGCCGATTCCCTGAAAACTCCTCCACCTGCTCGACATTTATTCAGAGTTGGACCTGCTTCTCAGGCTTGCTCGGGGGAAATTCATTCACAAAACCACCACCTGTCTGGGAGGCAGATCTTCTCTTACAGCCAGCTTTTCATTTCTTCTGTTGCCTGATGTCTGTCCAGCATTTCTTTTAAATATTAAACACTGACCTTTTTGTTGAGATGACACCATTTACTTATTCTTGCCAGAAAAAAGTGCATGGTTGCAATTTGAAGATAAAAAAAAGTTAATAAATATTTAAATTTTAGTAGCAGAAGAAGACTTGCTTTTCTTTCTTTTGTGCTGCATTGCTTTCCAGACTCTCTGAAGACATTGGCCTATCTGTGGTGGGGTCTCAGTTAGAGGCAGTGCATTCAAATTAACTTGACTGCAGCTGTGCCTATTTAAATTATGAATGTTATTAAATATCCTGCTAAAACTATGCAACCAATGCTTTATATGCATGTATGTTATTATACTTTGACTAAGTTTTGCGTCCCAAATATGAAATTGTGTCTCCCTTTATAAATTAAATATACGTTTGGGAAAAGTGTTGTTGTTTCATTTGAGTTCTCTGGTTCTTCAGAAGACAGAAGATAGTAAATTAATTAGAAAGCTTAATTTTTTCCTTTACATATTTGTTTCTCTACTTCTGCAGCTCACTGACTCTTAAGCCGTTTCTTTTTGGCTTCTAAAGACCATTTGGCCTTGTCACAAATGTTTTGCACAAAAAAGGTCTCAGATAAAATCTAAACTAAAACCTGCCTTAAACCACTACTTCTTTCCTGTTGTGTTTCCAGTTACGCCTTTATATTAGATGACAGATGCACTAGAGAAACAGTTTAGATGCAAAGACATTAGAAACGATGCAACTCGATTTAATCCCAAATTGTATCTGATGCACGCTTTTTCAGTCTGGACAGGACATCGATACAAATAAGTGAATCTTACCGTTCCTTCTTCCCAAACACTCCAAATGGCAGACAAAAAAAATCTGCCATTTTACATTCCAAGAAACCATGGATGCATGTAACTCTCGGAACAGCCGTGACTCAGGAGGTAAAGCAGGTCATCAACAAACCAGAAGGTTGGTGGTTTGGTCCCTGGCTTCTGTCCACATGTCAAAGTGTCCTTGGGCAAGACACTGAACTGCTGATATTGAATTGGCCCCAAAGGCTGTGCCACTGGCCTGTGAATGTGTCAAAGCAGTCGTCCAGTTCAAGTGTTGAGTCTGATGGCAGTGGAGATGAAGGGTCTTCTGTAACGTTCAATCCTGCATCGTAGGGAGGTGAGTCGTCCACTGCAGCTGCTTCTCTGATTGGTCAGAATGTGATGAAGAGGGTGATGCAAATTGTCCAAGATGTCCTCCACCTTATTCAGTGTGCATCTCTCCACCACAGTCCCCACTGAGGCCCAACTTCCTTCCAATCGCTGAGCCAGCTTTTATCACCGGCCTCACATCCTTGCAGCCGCCTCGCATCCTTGTGTTTCACGCTGCCTCCCCAGCAGACGCAGCACAGAACAGCACACTCACCACCACCGACTGGTAAAACATGTGCAGCATCTTAGTGCAGACTTCAAAGGACCTGAGCTGAACAATATCCGACTCCGGCTCCGAGTGCTATGTTCTGGGACCGGTCCATGTTGTTGTCCAGATGAGATTTTTTGTATTTCGGCACTACCTCGATGGCTAAAGACATGCTTAGACTTTTGAAAATCCACAACCATAACCATGTGCCTGTTATCTCTTTTATGTCCACATGTCTTTTTAATTCTAGATATCTCTTTTAACGTATGGTGTTGCGATTATTTCGGTGCATGTTTGTCTACATCATTTTGTACTTGTGTTGGTGTTGCTTTCTAGGTCAGATCTGCTCGGAAAAAGAGGCTTCGCATCGTAACGGCAAGGCTTAGTCAAACAGAGAAGAAATACAATTTCATAAAGCATTGGAATCAGCCTGAGATTTTAAACCCAACATTTCCCGTGGGTAAACGAAGGTTAAAATGAAATGTTTCACCTTCATCCGCTGCTACATTTCTTACTCCTGACAGGATTAGTCTAGATGGATATTTACCACAAAGACAACACTTATTTCAAACCTAATGCCTGGATTAGTTTGTCTTATGGGGCTTTGTGCAGACGGATATGTTTGTGAATTTAATTAGAGAGGGAAACTATAGATATAGCATTTAGTCTTTTAATAGCCCATTGTTGAATGTTATAGAGCATTATGTTGGCTGTTGAGGCATACAGTTTATGTTTTGTATAGAATATAGGGAATATGGCACGCAGCTCCATTGAAATATTACAGTGTAATTCAGTCGTTATATAATACACAGGAGACTGACACTATAGAGTGCTGGAGGTAGAAGGAACTGTGAAATCATGTAATTGTGTCTGATTAAACGGTAATATTCTTTTTATCTGTATAGAGTTTCCTGAAGAAACTGAAGTCGAACAGAGGATTAGAGGCATATGAAGGTAATTATGTGACAAGTTGATAATTTTAACACTTCAGATATAAAATAACAAATATTACTACAAAAAATAAAAATAAAATACTAAAAATTAAAATCTGTGATTTGTTAATTCATTTGAATTGTTGTACAAGGAAAAGATTTCCAGTGTTTTCACTGACCAACGTCATTGTATTTTGTAAATAGAAACATATTTAGATCTTGATACCTGCAACGCACTCAAAAAAGTCAGGACAGAGACATGTTTGTCCCATTGCCTTTCCATTTAGTGAGACGTTTTAATCGCTCAAGATGTGAGGACACTAACTGTTGCACTTTTATAAGTGGTATTTTTGTCCATTCTTACTGTTTACAAGACTTGCGCTGCTCATCAGTCCGTGGTGGTCGTTGTCTGATGGTCCTCTTCATGATGTCCATACATTGCAGACAGGACAGTCCCTGCTGGACCTGGTGCAGAATGAGGTCTGGCATCGTCCTGATGAAACCACAGACTTCAGGGAAAAGATGTGGAATTGATGGCAGCATATGTCTCTGTCAAATTCAATCTGCGTCTTCACATCGATGGTTCCTTCACACACATGCAGCTCCAGACCATCACAGA
>JAPQRN010000355.1:0-18306 GCA_037367275.1 Coranthus polyacanthus | reverse complement strand
GAAGACGAGGAGGAAGAGGAAGACGAGGAGGAGGAGGAGGAAGAGGAAGAGGAAAGGAGAAGGAGAGGAGAGGAGAGGAGAGGAGAGGGAGGAGAGGAGACTGTAAAAAAAGCTTAAAGGTTAAATCTGTTTTGGCCTTTACAAAAATTAAAATTGCTCTCATATATCCCAGTTGCAAAAAAGCATAAAAAATGTGTTTTTTAAAGGCTTCCTGCCATCCTTTCAATCCCCAGGTTGATGAGGGAGTTAGAAAGGCTGTCAGACAAAACCTTGAGACCATTCCTGGCTGGAGACTATCCAGGCTGCAAGCTGTTTTCCAGGAACAGTCTCTCTAAGTGTAGCTGTGTTGTTTTTTTTGCTTCTTAAATTGTCACAATCTCTATGTTCCTGGCTATGTTTCACTCACTTTTCGTGTGAACTTGTCAACTCATCAACACCACTTATGGTATTTTCTCTCCATCTCACTCCTATGAGCATTTGCTCTCAAAACAAAAACACCTCTGGTATCAGAAACACCTTTGGAAGCCACTCTGCCTGTTTGAAGAAGTCTGACTTGTCATTTCATTTACTCTTTCAGGCGTTTGTTTGCAGCATTACTTAAGGACACTTACATAACTACTTTGCAATATAACAACATTTTTGATATGACATTATCATATGGCTCAGGTTGGCATATACGTCAGTTCCAGGAATTTGGTTTCCTCCCATAATTCATTATTCACAGACTGTTGGTCCTATTTCCACAGGACTAGCATTACCTGGGGACCTTTACTAATTTGTTATGATTGCAGAGGTCATCTGTGATCTTAATCCTGTGTGAATCTGCCATTTCTGTAATTGGGCAAGTACAATTCAACTACAAATTACCTACCGTATTTTACCAAACACCTGTATTCTGCTTCTTTCCCAGTTGAGAATTATGGAGGCTGCACTGGCAATTATAAATGAAAGTTGTAACAGCAGTTTGGGTGGAAATTCAGGACGCTGAACATAAATCAATCAGAGGAGTGAAAGTTGAGATGAAAGATGATGAGATGGATGACATGCATGGCAGCATGCACGAAGGAACACTTCTCTATCTTTAAACACACCCAACATTTATTATGTAGTAGCCTGTTAACAGTGAGCATCTACATCATATCCAGGGGATAAAGTCCTAATGTCTCGATAAGTTCTCCCAGCGTTAGTTGAATAATTAACACCTGTATCTTAGATCAGCTCATTGCAACCATTTATTTTCTTAAAACATCTAAACAACAAAAGGGCAAAAAACAGAGCTCCTCGGACTGATTTTGGGAGTTTTTTCCTAGGGCTGCTCTGTTTATGGGCAAAGAATGTCCAATCACATGACACTCTCTCAGTGTTATTGCTGCCACTGGTGGCAATGAAAACCCATGTAAATCCCACAATGCATATTACTTTACTGGTCAACAGGTGGAAGACGCTGTCATCAAGTAACAGCTGAAACAAGTAGTTTTAGGGAAATGCATTTAACTTAGAACAATGTCCAAGACTACATCTGAAAAAATGCACAGATTCTTACCCATCAGAAATGGCTTATTCACGTGTTGAAGTAGCCCTTTAAAATATATTAAACAAAAACAACAACAGAAAAGTCAATACACAAAGATTTCGTTCCTTTTGTTTTCAGGTCAGAGGAGGTATTTGGAATCAAGAAGCCACTTTCTAACACATCTAACACAATCTATGAATAATCCTGGACCTCCGACGATGACTTGCAAGAACAAACACCCGTTAAATAGTAATATCACGCCACTCTTTGTCTGGTGGATGGGAGTCATTTCCCCACTCTGATTTGGGGATACAGTTATGGACCCAAATTAAAATACACCTTCTCCCTTTGAGAGAGAAAACTGCGGTCCCACAGTGTATGACTGGCTGCTGCTCAAAGCACATCACACATGGTGGCACTCCAAATGGGCTCCTGGGCTCCCCCTGCGCGGGTTCTGTGTGGTTTTTTTGTGTGTGAGTGTGGGTTTTTGTGTGTGTGTAAGACACGTTTTCAGAATTTCCACTTCAGAGGATAATGTGAATGAGTCATGGCTCTCTCTCTTTTTCTCTTGCTCCTTCCCTCTTTTCATCCAGAGGCAAGCAGCGGAAAGCTAAAAGCTGCCATCCGAGTCACAGAGAGGTCTGCAGAATAAAGGTAGCAGACTAAAATAGTTTTAGTATATTTAGCAGAGTTCCCCCAAGATGCTATAATCGCATCGTCTTCTCAGACCTTTTGGGTCGTTAACATTACAGACTATTATAAGTTAATGGTAATAGTTCATTAATGCTAAAAGATATATATGTCAATTGATTAAAAAAAATTGACTAATTAATCGCACAATTTGCTGTTATTAAATCATTGTTTGTGTAATCGCATTTTTCTCCAGAAGACTGAAGATGATCGTAATTATTTATATTTAAATGTAAAAATCACAGAATTAATTACGAATAAATACAAAAGCAGTATCTTTAAATTAAAATCCTGTTGCTTGGTAGCATCGTTTTACCTTTAAACACGCTTTTTCTCCTGTGAACGACAGATTTACAATAAAACCATCAAGACCATCACAACTGACTGTCAGCTTGTCAGACATATTTCTGATCTGCATCGACAGAAATAAGAACAAAACCCAGGCCTGGGATAATTAACAATAATGTGTGCCAAAGTGCCAAATGAATTTCCACAACAGCCTAGCAAATATGAAATATATACGTATATATATATATATGCCAGGAGAATTCAGTTGTTGGTACAAAGAAGAACCACTTGTACGCCTCTCAAAATATAGATTTTTCAATAGATTTCCCTTAGGCTTTGTGCTTCTGATTAAATGCTGCCTCTACCTCTCTCATCCTTAATCACAAAAATACCAACCACCTCTTGGCATTTCTGCTGTCCTCTGGCTCTTCCTTTACCGTGCTTTTAACCCTTTTTAACTCTTTTTATCTCTTTCAATGGCTACATCTTTTGTTTTTACTTCCTATCATTTGACTTCATTTAATTTTTTTTTTAATTTCTTTTTAATCTTTTTATATTTATTGTGTTTTACTCTGTTCTCAGTGTGTTCTGATTGTGTTAAATGCTGTTTGGTGCAACGATGTGTTGTGTTTTTAAACGTGCTACATAAATAAACTTAACTTGCCTTTGTAACATATTTAAGATGTGTTCCTTCACACATACGCCACTTTATTTGTACTTTCTTTCCTTTAAAATTCCCTTATTGCTCAGTAACATAAGTGTTTCCTTCATTTTTAAACTGTTAAAGGCTCAGTGTTTAATATGTTGTGAGATCTAACGTTGAAGTTACTGATTGCAGCCAATTGAACCCCCCACCCCCCCCTCCCCTACAGTGGCCACAAAAAACACATCAGACCTTTTAGAGCCAGTGTTTGTTTTGTCTGTTCTGCCCTTTTTAGTAATGGGGATATTATCTCTGGTCCACACTCAAACACAGTAATGCACCTTAATGCTGAATGCCACCCACTGAAACATACAAAAAGAGGAGAAGGAAGAAGAGGAAGTCAGTTCAGAGCTGCTGCGGCGCAACATGGCCGACCAACTCGCTCCTTGTACGTGAGGCTCATTCTAAGGTAACGAAAACACAACAATTCTTATTTTCAGCATTATACACTAATGAAAACATAATTATGAATATCATATTCTATTTCTGCAAGTAGATACTCCTAAATCCCCCTAAATCTTACACGCTGGACCTTTAAGATGTTACCTAAAGCTTATTCCATATAAATACATTTACATAAAACCCTTGGTTCCTCAGCCTTATCTGGGTTGATTATCCATTGCAGATTCTCAGTTGTGTATGCGTCTATAAACAAACACAGTGATATCTGGGATATGTCACCACATTAGATGGTGATATAGTGGCAAAAAAGGTGGAGAAATCATGCCCAAATAAAAACGAATGCAGCTTATAGCACTTTACACTGTCTGTTCCTGAAATGTCCACATTTCTCTGCCAAAGGACTCATCATATGGCAGCAACATTTGGCAACACAAGCATTTACCAATAATACTTTTAAGGTAATTAGTGAGTAAAATACAGACACAACACATGGTGCAAATCACAAAGCAGTCCCATAAACAGGTTAACATTTATCAAGCTGCAGCGGTATCTTCTTTGTTACCACTGCTTCTTTGTTCTTTTCAACAATACACAAATTAAATGAAACATTCACTGCACTCCAAAATTACCATGTTGGTTTGTTTGAGTTTAAAACATGCTCCTCATCTTCTTCTAATGAAAAAAAGTATTTTCACAGACATTGCGATATGACCGATGATTTTAATGGTAATCGTACTTTCATCATTTTCTCTGAAAAAAAAGATGATGTGATTTTTGCTGGAGCTTTCAGAAGATGGCATATCCCCCACGAGTCCACAAAAATGAAAAGCGCTACTTGTTGCCGATGTTAGTTTCACTGACTTTGCCCATTGACAACAGAGGAGTCAAATAGTGAGTAGAAAATGGCACCATGGATCAGTCAACCACATAAAACAATGATGGACAACAGACAAACGTTGCACGCAGGGTTGTAATGACCATATATATTTATTTCTCGGTCTCTTTATTAAGGTACAACAAGAAAACACAGGAAGTATGTGCAAAGTATTAAAAACACATGAAGAAAATCACATATAAAAGACTTCTACAGGCAAAAGTCAGTATTTAGTGTGACCTCTGTTCCCTTGACAAAACTATTTGTACAGACAGACTTTGGTCTGTACAAATAGTTTTTTTTTTCTGAAATTATAGTTTTTATTAATGTTGTTTACATATTTCCTGTATATTCACTTTTGCACAGTACTGTATAACGCACGTTCCTTTACGTATGGTGAATGTGATTTGTAGGCTGAGCCATCTCTGTCGCACCACGAGGCTTCATTTATAATGTTACCTTTATCAAGACAAAAACAACATGCAGCTCCTGTGGTTTGGTTACTACACTTAGCCATACTGCAATTTCGGTAACATTTCAATTAATTGTTCTGACCCAGTTTCAATCCACTTAACTCACAAAAACCTGCTACAAACTAACCTACTTAAGCAAAAACACCAACATCACATACACCCACGAGGGTGAATATGACAGAGCTGATCCCACATCTGATCAAAGCATGTGCGTTGATGTCAAAGCTTGCTCCTTCCTCCCCAGAGGACAACCGCTCATAGCCTAGCCACGTCTCTGACGCATCGCCTCTGACAGCTGTCAATCACAGCAACAGGAAGTGAAATCTGACACCAGATGGGGAGGAAAACATTCAAACATTCAGATCTTGCATTAAGAGAACTGATTAAAAAGGGAATAAGGGGATGGAAGAAAAAAAAAAACATGTAAATAGGGAACAAATGATGGGCATAAAAAAAAATAAAGAGAAGGTCAGAGAGGTGGACTGATATAAACACTCTGTAATTGTGTGAAATGCCTTATAGAGCTTTGTTGTGGGGTCAGGGAGGGGTTATCTGTCCCTCTCTCCCACACACAAAACTGGAGACACACATCTGCTCAACACGGAGACTCTCACATTAGTATGGGGACGGTTACCATAGCAACTACTCTTGACAGCCAATTGGGGCCATTTGACTGACAGTTGTGTGCTTTTCAATCCAACTCTGACATACAGGGATGCCATCAGTGCTCTGGTGTTTGTAGCTCTCACTTTTTTTTCTTTGTTTTTTTTTTTACTCGTTTCCCTCTCTCTTGTTTTATCGGATCCTCTCCTCTCCACTGATACCCCACTTTTCCCCTTCTCTTGATCTAATTTTCTCTTTTCATCTCTGCTTGTTTCTGTTCCTCCTGTTTATCCATCATACTCATCTCTCTTCTTGTATCTGATATGAATTGCCCCTATTTTTATTTTAATGAATACATCCAGACTGCCTTTTGCACTGGCTTGAGAGGCTGTGTCCCTGACAGTGTGTTACCTTTACGACACAACAGCAAAAAACCCCCAGGACCCTCACAACCCTTTCCTAACGTTACAGAAATAAATTGGGTTTTTAGCCCACTGGAGAGGAGAGGAGAGGAGAAACGAGGAGAGGAGAAACGAGGAGAGGAGAAATGAGGAGAAACGAGGAGAGGAGAGGAGAGGTTCTTGTCCAAGTTGCCTTGAGTGAGATAAAGATGCTTTCTGTATCACGTTCCCCTGACGCGTGTCTGACGGATTCGGGACCACTGATACGTCATGACAGTTCTCAATCTGTCAATGTTAAACATCTTTCAAACTTTCAAATAACTTATTAAAAACAAACTGATCAGAAAGATGACGATTTGAACGTAAATGACGTAAAAAGTCCATAATTCAAAGGATGACGGTCTTGTTTAGCACCGGCCGAGTGCATACTTCCAAACCTTCATAAATCCTCTAATTTCAATCCCCAAGACAATCATAGAAACCCTTACACCAAGCGTCACCAACTAAGAAAACCAACACATACACATTAGAGGACTGTGGGCACATGCTCTACTGAGTGGCCGTCTCGTTGCTGTGGTTACCACCAGCTAAAATAACTGCAACAACCAATTTTTTATGAGTAACCTTACCATATATATATATATATATATATATAGCTGATTACAGATTGGTTTGATTTGTTTACTTTTATTTAATGCAGTTTGCTGTTGCTTAGTTTCATGTAGTTTTAAATATATATAGGTTTTAAGCGGCTGTTGCACATTGTTCACAGAGGACGAGCTGTGTCAATGTGTTGACAAAGTTCTCTTTTATGTATGGATGATGAAGGTAACCCAAAGGTCATCACATAGCGTATACTTTTATCAGATGGTTTTTATCCAAAGATTTAATCCTATGAATTGAAGTGGCTTCCTCAAATCTCTCCTATTCACACATGAGTTTATGTCTCGCTTTTTACACTTTTGCACATGCATCTGCTGCCCTCCTCTCCCGTTTCCCGCTCCGCACTCATCTCAAGGGAAATGGGGGGGTTTTCTTGTTTTCAGCTCACTCTTCTCTTTTATTTCTTCATTCTCTTCTCACTCTCTCCCTTTCTATCTGTCTGTTTCTCTCTGAGTTTGACCGTGACCTGAATAGACTCTGTGGAGACTGAACTAGATACAGTCACACACATATGTAGATACACACAGAGCCACCCGCAGAATTTGTGCATGGTCTAATGATTTTCCAGTTCAGCTAAATCAGACGCCCATCACGTCACACAAATAAACGCAAATTTCCTCATGTGTAGGTCTAATATTCCAGATCTAATAAATGTATGATGAACCACCCAAGTATAGGTTACTTGTTAAGTTAAAGCTGAAAGAAAAACAGACTATTTTCGCAGTGGTGACTAATCTGAAATTAGAGTCCAGTAGGTGACTCTGAACACCAGCAAAGAGTGAACAACACCCTTCAGTTCAAATCAGTCACCCACAATTCCTCATTCCGCACAATTTGCTGTATTACGCAGTTAATTGTGGTTGAATTGCAATTTAATAACCTTGTTTTGCACTGCTATGTAAAAAACCTATTTTTAAACAGGAGTATCACTTTTCACTACACCGATAACTGACCAAACAAACAACACAAAGACACTAACATTTGCTCTCTCTCATTAAATGTTAATACCAAAAACATGTAATTGGGCTTCAAGGGCTTGTCAATGATGTAACAAGAGTCATTTATGAGACAGTAATGGTCAAGTCATGAGGAGGAAGATAAACTCAATGACACAGTGCTTTTTGTCACTTTAATGTCTGCTTAGAAATTCATTGAAACACTAATGGTATCTCAAAGTAAAGAATTTAAAATTTAGAAATAAATAATCATTCTGTGTCACATCTTACGGAGTCTGACTTCTTCAACAACTTAAATCCTGGTGCTTAAGAGGTGAACGTGCATTTACACTTCAAATAAAGGTCCTATTTTATTCACCATTCCACGCACTTCTTGATTTCTGCAGGACTATTCGGCGCTGACACTGTGCGTACATGTAGCCGTGCTTAGCAACAGACCAAGAATATTCTTGGAAACATGTGGAGCGAGAGAAGACCACTGAGCATGCTCAGATGTTCTCAACAGGTCGCTGAGCACCACGCTACAGGTACCTGCAGCTCTTCTTTTCCTGCACTACGTTCCACCTCTCTCTCGCTCTCTCTCTCTCTCTCTAATATTTTCTCCATCACTTCATCCTCTCTGATCTATCCCAGCTGTAGTGATAGCCATTTTATTTGTCATAGAGCATGAGGATAAGCACATGCTCTCAACCACCCCAAT
This sequence comes from Coranthus polyacanthus, assembly GCA_037367275.1. Classification (NCBI taxonomy): domain Eukaryota; kingdom Metazoa; phylum Chordata; class Actinopteri; order Kurtiformes; family Apogonidae; genus Coranthus; species Coranthus polyacanthus. The sequence goes on along the minus strand of JAPQRN010000355.1, from coordinate 10,040 downwards.
CTCTATTTGTCTCTCTGTCGCTCTCTCTCCCCAACACACTGAACGGGAGCATCAGCAGCTTGTGTTTTCACTCTGCTCCTCTAAGAGGGCTGTCCTAATTCTTCTTGACAAGGGCTAGGAGAGCCAAGAGAACATCTCAGCACACACACACAGTGAAATATGCCACACCAATCTCCATTTACACACAGACATGTGCAACCAACTACACATCAGTCATGTTCAGCACACAGCCACACATCTGCGGTAGTGACATTTTACCTTAATTGCCTTTGTCACCGCTTTCAAGGCAGTTTAGTCCAGCGCGCCCAGTTTCCTACATCAACACATGTCACTGGCCTACGTTTACCCGTAACTGCTCAATACTGACAAGGACCAAACAGCTGCTTTACACACAAGCAGGCTATAATGACAAGTGTCATTTGTCTAACATGCAAGTAAACTGTATCTATAAAAAATACTTGTCAAGATATATTCTTTACTTTTCATAACTGGGTTAATATATTACATCATATATGAAAACTGTGTGAGTCTATTCCGTATGTGGAAGCCTGCATGTGTGCACGGGTGGTTTGCAATTCTGTCTGCCCATTTCTGTCTGTATGAATAACCATGTTACAGACTGATGGGATGTGTGAGTGTGCAAGTACATGTGCGTGTTTGTGTAACTGTTGTGATAACGCTACTCAGAGGGACCATAGGCGACAACAGGGCGCAAGGATGAGGGATGGAGGAGGAGGAAGGAGGCACTTTCCTTTCTCTCTCTGACTCTCCTCATATTAACCTCCATATCTTTCTGTTTCTCCATTTCATTTCTGCCGTGGCCTTCATGCAATATTATCAACAGGATACAAGTGTTTGTTTGAGCGATGAGGGAAATAGAGAGGGACTACATGCTTGGATGTTCAGGCTGAGGCCAGGGGGTTATACATGAGAGAGAGGGAGATGGACAGAGGGAGAGAGAGAGAGAGAGAGAGAGAGAGAGAGAGAGAGAGAGAGAGAGGCAGCATCCCTGGAGGAATTCAAACAGCCTCCGTGCTATGTGACTGGGATGGAGATGACTTCATTAGGCCAGCCAGTTTCTTCCCCTCCTCTGTCACTGTCGCTCCCTGGCTGTAAATAGGACTGTGAGTGTGATTTACTGTATGTCAAGTAATCTTACTTGTCAAATAGTCTAAATCAGTGTTCCACTGACAATCTGTGGGTCCAATCTGCAGAAGGCTGAGGGAAAAAAATCAGATATAGCCAATTTCCATCCTCATATCACACTCAAAATGTCAACAAAAACACACTGGACAGGCAGAATTTATAGGAGATGTTTTGATTTGTCTTATTATGCCTTCATGTGTCATGGAAGGCAATCTAAATCTGAGTGGAAATAAAATGTCAGTAGATCAGATGTGATTGTATTTTATCTGTGTGTGCGTGTCTTGAACTGAAAATGTCACAACAAATGTGTTCAAAGTCTGTGCAAGTCCATTCATATGTGTTACATACACGTGCGCATACAGCACATACATGTATATTAAAGGGCTCCAAACATCTATGTGCGGGTGCTGCCTGACTATTATTCTGTACATGTATCAGCGTCTATGCAGTTGTTCAACTGAATTGCTCCCTGGAGCTGTCTGCTGTACATTTCGGTAGTTATTGATGAATTCATCTTCTATTAGAGCTGCGGGACATTCAGTGATGGCCCACTGAGCAGAGCTTTTAACGCCTCTTTGACCCACAGGTCAACAGGCCTGTCTGCTCATTTATTTTCTAGGAATATTCTAAAAATACCTCAAAGCAGCCTCACTTAAGCACAAAGCACGAATCTCACACACTTACAAATTGCGCATGAATGTGTGGGAGTCATGTAATTCTGCATTATCCAAAAGTCCAAAATAAACGTTCATGACTTTCAAAGAAAGAGAACAAAGAAAGTCATGGTAAATCTACTATTTGCACTCTAACTTTCAGGTTAGCGTGCCTTTTAGTTGCTTGTGGGTAAGGTGTGTGTCCTTGGGTACATGTTTTATCACCTGCATTTTAAACTATCCCCATAGCTGTCTAACCTTGAGAGTAAGGGCAACGTGTACATTTATTACCCCTCCACTTATTACTGCTGCATGTAGTAGCAGAGTGGCATACAACTGCTCTGCTCGTTGTGTGCAGCCCTTGACCTTTGGCAATGGCTCACTCTCCATCAGATCTTTATCAATCCATTTTCTCTCCATGGCTAAACCGTTGGATGTATGGAGCAGAGGCTCTGTATCAGTGTGTGTTTTTGTATGTGGAGAGTATAGTGCAATTAAACAAACACAGACAAGTCGTGGCACAGTGCATATGCCGTCTGGTGACTTATGTAGAAAACCACCTGCAGTCAGGGAGTAACAGGAGGAAGGTCGATAGTAATTTCCTCCGAGTGCATAAAACTTAAAGGGCTAGAAAATGCCCAAACCTTATAACAGAATACAACTGTAGCCTTTAACAGACACATAAGTCCCACAAACACACATAAGACATCGTGACTGATGCCCAAAACACACTCTGTTTCACTCAGAAAAAGAGGTAGATGACAGACAAGACAATGAGGCCAATTCATGGCAGCTGAAAAGGGGTTTCTTCTATATAGCTTTGTCTCACTGATTGCATCCAAAATCATTTGTGCTCCCTGCTGTTAAAAACCACAAGTAAACAGACAGAAAAAGTTGTCATCCATCGTGTCAATCCGGACACTCACACACATCCTTTTGTATTTTTAGCTGTAATTGAACAAGCGCGCAGCAGGTAACCCCATCTTCCCTTCAAAGTGCTGACTCCGTCTTCAATAAGAGGAGGAGCACTCTGTTAACTCTATGGGGCCAAAAAGGTCTGCACAATCACTTCCCTTACACACATAGAAAGCGAGAGATCGACCTGGAAATAAATGCAGATTGGTCATAACATATGATTTTAAAAGGCAGAATTATTGACTAAGTGCAAACTCAAAAGATACGACTCTGTGTGGACGTGTTGAACGTGGGGTTTCTGTATTTTTAGAATAGAAAAAGCAATACTCGTAGAGGTTTTAAATTGCCAATCAATACAATCAATGGTCCACTGGGAGCACAAAATACACTTCAGATCACGTGACTGTGAAAGAGTCACATCCTCAGACGACTGGCGTGACCATCTGATCTCTTCATGAAATACAAACTAGTGCTGCTTTTATGCAACAACGCTGTCAAGAAAACACTTCATGAAAACATAGAACTTCCGAATATTTATATCACAATATCATTTTTGAGATGTTCATTTTTAACAACGAGATTCAAAAAAAGATAAATAAGAATGCATTTATAATGCATCAGTGGCCTGGAGGCCACATAACATTTGAAATGTCAAGCTGCTGCTTTAGTCTTGGCTCAATAGTTCAAAGTCTGCCTGTGTTTTTCTGAGATCCAGCCTTACACAACCTACATTTATCCAACCTACTTTTTATCTTTTCTTGGCTGTGGCCCAATAACCTGAAGTGTCTTCCTTGTATCTGTTTTTCCCATGAATTAACCAAATCACAGTTTTTATGTGGAATCCTGTAAGTGAGCTGTATTATCTGAGGCGTGTTTTTATTTTTTCATGAACAAATATCGGCAGACATCGCTCCAAAGCCTAAAATGATGATCTGTGGAAACAATACTGAAGAGCAGTCACAGCCAGTGGCTTATTTGCTTTGCTTTTTTGATACCGACAATTACCCTGATAGTGCTGATACTGGTACCAGTTATTTCAATCAACTCTGTTCACTCTGAGTTAAGCGCGTGTCTGATGAATGAAAAAAGCCATCATAATGGAGCTAAGAGATGATGTTTCACTGTGGCAACGGGTAATTAAACAGCAGCACCTCCACGTTAATTCAGTGGAGGTAAAAATGAGTGCAAAAACATACACTTTTGTCTTGAAAAATCATTAGCAGCCTAGAGAATACAGAGACAAAGTATAGGCTAGTGAAAAGAATCTATATATTAACACTATGAACTTATTTAGCACTAGCACATTTCATTTAGCACATTCATTCATCGTTTACCATTCACTTCCTTCATGGATTAGGCTGTATTTATTATTCAGCAATAACCTGACCGGACAAAGTGCAGGAGGCAGCAAAAGGTTGAATTGGTTAAATTAAAATGGCATCTTGTTAAAATAAAGTGAACCTGTACAATTAATTAAAATTTAATTTATACTGCAACACTTGCTTTCTCTGAAATTTTCACATTATCCTGTGCATGGTAAGTGTGGCAGAGATTAAACAGACATTCAGCGTGTGCTCCCTGAAAGTTTCCATGCAGATCCTGACAAGCTGACAGCTGTCTCCATGTGCACAATGTTGTTGCCCTATAAAAAAAATCCACTCTCAAAAAAAGTATGACAATGAGCAGATTTGATTGTGAGCTCAAAGTGAATCTGTGACGTACCTTGTGTGAATGTGAGGGCAGAGCTCGCAGTTCAAACACTCATACTCACACGTATGCATGGTTCGGATATGCGCTGTCATATTTGTCTGTGGGCGATCACACGATCTTAACTCAAGATCGATCTTCGCTTTTCAGAGGGATTGAACGGATATTGTCATTAAAAAAAAATAACAGAGCTGTCAAAACTTTAGTACTCTGCTAACATTCATTTTAAATGTCCCTTTTACCAGGGTAATTATAGTATTTTACAGAGAGCGGTGCACAGAGACGTTGCACAAACCTGTGGGTTTGTAGCATTAATGTCACTAGCGTACGTTGCTAGGCTAGTGAGTTTATGTCAGTCCGTTTATAGTGATACTTTAGCATCTTTCTGCACTCAAGTATTCGGTTTTAGTCTGCGTTAACATGCAGAGTTTGTGTAACGTGCTATTTTGCTGCTGCTGAAGAAATAATGATGAAGTCAGTGAGCTGCGGATCTGGCTTCTCGACATGCTTCTCAGTCTGATCTGATGAGCAACAATGAAAAGTCGTCACACATAGCTTAAGATTCCAGAAACCAGAGGAAAAACTAGAGGAAAACTAGTTATAGTTTGGTTGTAACTCAAGTACATTTTATAACAGGTGAGAAAATTGTTATTTTCAGATCATGGGGTGTGATTCTACTAGAGTCATAGGATCTTTTGGCCAGATCGCCCAGCTCTAATTGTATGTATGAATGTGAAAATGAAGCGGCATATCAGAGAGCTTCTTCAGACAGCGGGAGACAGAAACTCTGAGACTGATGAAGAAAACCTGCCAGTGAACACGTTAGCTTCACGAAGTAAGTCACAGCAATAACTGACTCAAAGTCACTTTGTGAAACTGAAAAACCCATGTTTCCCTCATTTCAGAGTTTACAAACTCAAGAGTTTTCATTAAACCCTGATCCTCCTCAATACCACAAACTGTGCGTTTATTGAGGCGAGACTGTTGTGCATCTGAACAAACTCCTACAGCAAACAAAGCTATTTAGAAACAAACCACAAAAACACACCATGTAGACCATGGGCAACTCGCAAACACACCAGACTCCAAAATACACAACTACAACTGAAATAAACAACAGTGTATTTGCATCAAACAAATGCTCTCACATAGGCCGACAGAAAAAGAAATCACAAATACAGAGTTCTTAAAAACTGCACTTCTGTCTGTGCTGGTTTTGTCTGACAGCAAGACCAACATTTCTCCGTGTACAAATTAGTAATTCAGACCAGGGACAGTGACGACAAACATCGGACGCTTTAGGCTCCTTTTTTTTTACCTGAACAGGTAAAAGAAGCCTGACGAGGTAAACGTTTGCCTTCCGTTCTTACATATATTTTCAGTATTCTACATTAAGGCTGGTTAGCTGGACTCAAAGTACAGCTGAGTTTCAGACCTTACACAGAGTCATTTCATTTCACCTGTCATCGTAGGTGTAAATTCTGATTACAGGACATTTTTCACCCTAAAGCCATTAACTATCCATCAGACAAATCAGCAGGTGGTAAAAGATGCAAATATTAAACCAAAGTGTGATCACTGGTGTGCATACCACGCTGCCAAATGAAGCCAACGTTTGTCAAAGGTTTCCGCAAGGAGAACAAACACACGATTACTCGAGTCCAACATGCGGCTATGGTAAACCAGGTTATCCAATTAAATAAATATGCTGTGTCTGGTAATCTACTACTCACAGAAAATGTATGAAAACAATCTGGAGCAAAATGAAGTCATCTTGAAACATTCTTATGCAATTGGTAATTTAATTCATATTTGGCATGACAAGAAACACCTAAAGCCGCAGGACGTCTTGTGGTTTGAAGCTGATACGATGACACATTTTTTGAGTGAATCCATTAGTATCACAGCAGTCGCGTGTCTCAGCCTTCAGGCTTGCACAAATATGACCTCGTTTTCAAATTTGGCTTCACATTTTACAACCACCTTTTGCTGAAAATAGGCAGGGACAGTTTATATTACATATTTTACATTCACTAAAATGATGATCAGGTCTCACTGGCTCCTTTTGATTTTTAACTTCTTAAAACTATGATCATCTGTATATAGTGAAATTTGACATTTTCAGAGACCTTATTTTCATTGTTCTTAAATGTTGTCTGCGATGCACGAAGAATCCAGCCCTGTCCATAAAAAAAAAAATAACACTATTTATATGGATATTTATACTGAAACTCACATGTTATGCAAACACTACTGGAAAGTCAAGCCCATCTCTGCACAAGCAAGAAGATAAACACACAAAAACACCACGGGACTGAAAGTGAGAGTTATTAGTGTCAACAGTTATGATGTTTGACGTCAGTGCTCGTATTTACTGCAAGAATGAGACAGAAACAGGAGGCAGAGAAAGACGTGCCAACCTGTCTGGAAAAAAAAAAAATGATTTACATCCTACTCTTTCTACTCAGTCCTGGTCATCTGAGGCTGTGAAGATATTTTCTCACTTTTCTATCATGCTGGTAAGCAGGGGTCTTTACACATTAATATGCTTAGTTGTGTGTTTGAGTGGTAACAGCAAAACGTTGCGGCAGATTGTTCAGCATGCAGCGTTAAGGTCTTCTTTGCATACAAATCTTTCACCTCTGATCCTTCCCAGCCAGACTTCATGCTCAGAAAACTACAGCACAAGCCACGCAGACGTTCTGACAACTTGTTCAAGCTCCTTCACTCGCAAAGTGTGTTGACTCACTACACAGAGAAATACATTTTATATCAAATATGACAACCTGCGTTTTTTTTCCTGTGCCTTTGTGTTGGAGTGTAAAAAGAAAATAAATCGATGACCATAATAGAATATTTGGACTTGAAGGACTTAGAGCAGAGTCTCTAGAGTACAACATGTAGGTGGCAATGCTAAAGTGCACCAGAGGGTAATTTATTCTTCTGTGGCCATCTGTGTGTGGGTGAAGAATGGTGGGCAGCAGGACTTGTGTGTGTATATATATATATATATATATATATATATATATACTGTAGCCTCATCCAGCATGTGTGAACATACTTTTAAGAATGGGTGCCTTTGTGTGACACAGTACACAGTAGACACCTGATTCCTCAGGCTCTACCATCGATTAGGAAAATGTCTCCACCTCTTCGGAGTCTAAGCCAAGCACTTACTTCATCTCCCCCTAGCATCAGAACAGCGCATGAAGTAGCTGGAAATGCAGGTTAGAAGGATTTGTAAATATTTCCGCAACAGTTATGTCGCCACTAACTATACAACAATTACAGAAGGTGAGCGACTTGGAATGAGAGCATCTGCTTGTAGAGTGAGAGAGCCAGCAGACTCTATTTTCACGTGTTTTAAGTATGAATATCAAATTAAAGATGAGAACGAGAGATCATTATATCACTGGCTGACGAGGTCCCTGTTTAAAACATAAGCTGAATTAGTTGAATCAGTGCAAAACTCTTAATTTTGTAATAAATAAAGACACTCTCACACACAAGGCCAAACACCTACAAACAACTGTCTGTGAATGAAATTAAATGAATTAATGAAAATCTTTGCTTTTCACACAATATCAGTGATGAATGACAGCGATTATCAAAGAAGCTATGTTGGCATCCCAATGATCTGAAATAAGGCTCTTTCATTTATATCGGTCTCTCTGGAGCCATTGTCTCCTCGGTGAAATTTCTCACACTAACACCCCCCACACACACAGAGGGAGAAACTTTAAAAAAGTAGTAACCATGGTGATATTGTACATTACCCATTGCATCCACTCAAGTTAACACAAAGACATGCAAAGACACAAAAGCTATATGCTAATACGAACTTAGCAGGCATACACGCCCAGCTGTAACCATGGCATTCTACCGTTCCTCGTGTTTCAGGTGGGGAGACGATCATAACGACACACACCCCCTCCGCGTGACTCAGACATGTGCAAATTCTGCCCAACGTGTTCATGCGGTCTCATGGAAGATGATATAATCACTCTGTTACTAAGGAGATTGTACTTAAACTTTCAGAACAGCATCAGAGGAATAAGTGTCAAGTTTCAAAGTCACAGGAAGTCGATCAGTGTTATCTCTGAACTTCAGAAGGTGGTCCCAAAATATTTCCAAGTTGCAGGCAATAAATATTGTATTTTACAGCCTGCTTAACCCAGTTACTACAACCAAAAGAAGATGGATTTCTCTGGTGATTATGAAGTAAGTTGGTACAGTTTGGAGCCATCGGTTTAAGGTAAGATTTAGTGGCATCTAGTGGTGAGGTTGCAGATTGCAATCACCTGAATATCCCTCACCTCACCCTCCCGTGTGGAGAACCTAAAGTTGACACTGTGAAAAAGACAAAAAGGCCTTCTCTAGAGCCAGTGGTTTGTCTGTTCTGCGCTGGTAACATGGCGGAGCAACAATTATGAGAAGTATACCATGTCTACAATAGGCTCCTCTAATTCTAGGATCACAACTTTTTCATGCATATTAAAACAACACAATTAGAATTTGAAGTAGTATGTACATTATATGAAGGCACAGTGGTCAGGCTGTGAACACCAAGTATGTAAACATCCGAGAACATTTCCAGTATCACTAATATCAGAATTTCAGTCTGTCTCGGGTTTGAAAAGGAACCCGTTTGTCTTGATGAAAACCGAAAACTAAACTGAACTGATAAAGATAAGTCATTCGCACATGCTTTTCTATGCAGCAGAGCCTCGTCTCTTTTGTCCATTTAAAGAGTTTGTACAGGCTACACAAATAAGACACCACTGGCAAGCGTCTTCAGTCGTGACGGTTAACCGGCTCACAATGAGAGTGTGTAAATAACGTGGCACGTGAGCAGCTCTGCACACCATCAGCATCATATTCGGCAGCTCATTTCGTGGTGTGTGTGACTCTCAGCATTTTTTTTTCCCCCAGAAACTTTTCATGGCAAAGGAGATGACTGACACCCCGGTAAGGTGTGACCTATTTGATTTCATGGCGGTGACACATTTAACTGGATTCCCTAACTGGAGGCTTCTCAAAACGTGTGGCTGACCTGAGAGGCAGACAGGAGAAGAGGAGGAGGAGGGAAAAAAAAAAAAAAAAAAAAAAGCCACATTTTCTGCATTTCACACCGGCTTACGTGCAGAGGGGAAAATCCTCCCTGAATGAGAGAGAAAGACTTATCCTCTGCTTGACTGTCTGTTTGCATCATGTCACACAACACTGGCGTCCTCTACACCGCCTAGGCTCGTGATTTTTAACACCTCACATGTATTTCACAGCAAAAAAAAAAAAACAATAAGCCACTCTATTTGACATGTGACCGGCAGCAACAACAACAACAAAGAGACTTGTCAGCTGCCAAATGCTGACGGTCCAAACAACCCAAACAATGTGGGGAGGGGCAACGCAGTCAGAGACGTGTTAGTAGTTTACGACCGATAAGTGATCACCTCCCTCGTAACCAGACACAACGACGGGATTCCCACTTTAATATTCACCGCATCCGTCACCAGTAATCTCATCCAACATTATCTCCGTGCCCGAATGTGGCATTTAAGTGTATCTGCACACCCGGAAAAAATACAAAAAAAGGGGGGGGGGGGGGTTTAAAAAGCC
>JAPQRN010000353.1:0-18314 GCA_037367275.1 Coranthus polyacanthus | reverse complement strand
TAAACTTGACTGAATAATCTGAGTACTTGAACATATTTACTTTTCATAACACACACACAGACAGACACACACAGACAGACACACACACACACACAGACAGACACACACACACACACACAGACAGACAGACACACACACACACACACAGGCAGACAGACACACACACACACACAGGCAGACACACACAGACAGACACACACACAGACAGACACACACACACACAGGCAGACACACACAGACAGACACACACAGACAGACACACACAGACAGACACACACACACACAGACAGACAGACACACATACGCACACACACTGTTTATCCGCGAAATAAACGCAGACATTGTAGAAGAGAAGTCTTTCAGTTCGATCGTCTTTGTTAAATGTGTAGATATAATAAACGTGTGTTGTGTTGTGTTGTGTTGTGTTGTGTTGTGTTGTGTTGTGTGAGGACACACAAAAGGACCTTTCACTTCCTTAGCAACCGCCCCTAGCAACGGCACAACTGTTGATCCACAATAACCGTCATTAGTTACTAACTTAACTGACGGTGAAGGAACTGGAGAAGTAACGGTGGATTTGTGGAGATGGACGGGAAGGTAAGCAATGAAAAGCCGGTGAAAACATGAAGGAAATGTGCGCTATGGCTTATACCTGGCGTCATGTACGATCACCTGAGGAAATACTAAGATGAAGGATGAGGCGAAAGATTCCAGAAGTAAAGACAACCTGAAGAGTCCTTCACCTGGATCATCTTTGGTTTGACTTCTCTTACAGATACAGATTAACGTTATTAATCCCCAGAGAGAAACTCATATGTCCATCATGAAGAACAAAGTCAAATGAAATCAGGCAGTGAACCGGTGAATGATGTAGAATTTTCAGTGTCCTGTGTTTCGTCTGTGTCTTCCATTGACCGAGGTGTCCTCATCCTCAATGTCTCTTCTTATTTGACTTTGGTTTGTGTTTTGACAGAGTCCAGCCTCTGTCAGGAAGAAACAGACTACAACCGACCCCGCAGACTCCTCACGTCAAAGTTCACAGGTAAACACATCTCCAACATGTACCTTCAGTGAACCTGAAGGTTACCTGCTGCACGGGTCATGTCTTCTGGAAAGGACCGTTGTTTTGCTGGTGTTTGCTGGTTGCTGTGTCTCATTCTTCCTTCTGTTCAGCCTCATGCATCTTAAAATCCTCCTCAGTGTCACAAACTAATCACAGTATCATCCACCGAGTTCAATAACAGCAGAATCTCATCGTATCTTGTCCTCGCACCGTTTCCTTATGTTGTTGTATGTGGTAATAACGTGAAAATATCATATGTTACATCTTATATCTTTAACATGAACGTTTTCATGTTATAATGTGATAGTGATCATTTTTCCACACTAACGTAGTTCAGCGTGACATTCAAATCTACAGATGAGCTTTGTTTTACTCTGTTGAGAAGGTGGTCAGACGACGGCCTCCCATTCTCAGCCCATCGCCTCCAGGACTGGGAGCCGCTGTGAAAGGTGAGGACGGAGCTTCTTATGTTATGTGTGATCATTTATGAAATGCACAGTGTTGGTCTTGTTTATTTGCAGATGTATTTTACTGCAGATGACGTACATGTAATGTCATTCATCAGATTAAGTCAAGTGAACAACGTTTAGTTTTGGGAACTTCACTGTCTGAAGCAGGAGCAGCAGTTTTTTACACGTGTAGTGCAAGTACGCCAAAGATTCAAGAACTAAAGAATAAAGATCCCAGTGTTCAGGTGTAAACGTGTCCTGGTCTCGAGGTCTTAGAAGGAGACCAGAGTCTCTTCTGTTTGAATGGACCCTATTAGAGAAGTGGACCTAGTGAAAACCGTTGTTCCGTAACAATCAGACGAGCTCAGTGATGATCTGTAACATCTCATCCGTAGACCACAGACACCTGATAAGATCTAACATGAACTACATGATGGTTTTGTGAGACCAGTGACAGTTGAAGGTGTTGAGACAGACCATGTCCATTTACAGCAGCTCTACAGTCTGTCATGAAGACCAACATGGACCAAACACATGACTTTTTATATTGTCAAAACCAATTCATTTAATAAAAAGTTATGTTAAAAAAAATAAAGTTGATTAAAAACCATCCCAGGTGACGACCTCATGAACCTGACAGAGAACGCCAACAGTGTGCCAAGATAAAGGTTTCGACTTTGAAGAACGTAAAATATAAATCATATTCTCCTTTGTTTAACAGTTTTTAGTTTACGACATAATTCCACGTGTTCCTTCATACTCCTCACACATGCTCACATATACATACACCTTCATTTCATTTGTAAATATTCATCCATTCATCACATCCAAGGAAAAGTTGAAACAGGAGCAATTTAGGACAAATAATGAGTTAAAATTATGAAATAACAATGTGATTTCATCACGACTTGGTGCAAACAAAACATCCAGGAAACATCTAGTCCTTTAGGAGCACCATGGGCCGAGGATCTTCTCTTGTCTGTGGTTGTAGTATTGATTTTTCACTCCATAAAAACTGATTTGTTTGTGTGTGAACTATTGTCTGTGTTTTTTGCAGGAAATGCTCTGGGTGAAAGGAAGAGAAAACCAGGATACATCCCACTGTCCTGCAGACGTCCAGGAGCGACCCTCGACACGCTGCGCAAAAAACAAGACTTCCGTCGAACTCTTTTCAAAGTCATATTGTGAGTTTTACTGTTTTTTACTATTGTGGTAGAGATCTGAAATAAGGAACCTGAAAACAGGCTTTGTCTTTACGTATTTAAATGAAGCTTCTTGTACAGAGGATCAGAGACAACACAAAGAGTTCTGATACAGAGACAGAAAAGAGGAGGAAAGGGGGGTTAAAGGTCAGTTTACATTCAACATTCCTTACTCACAAAGAAGCAGAATTTAACAAACATGTGACAAAACCACTGCAGTACAAAAGACAAAGATCCTCATCTGCACAAACATGTGCTTAAACAGAGTACGAACGCTTCACGTGCAAATGTGGGAGTCATCAATATTCTCTTACTTGAATTTGTTTGCATCCTGGGAACAAATATCTACCAGACAATCAGTTATTTTATACTGACAAACGTAACCATAGCACCTGTACATTATGGATAACAAAACTATTATTCATTTTATCAGCTGCTTAAGGCCCATTCAAACCGAACGCTCCAGATTTCCTCTTGTACGTTTTCAAATAATAAAATACGGACTGGACTGCACTGGGTTGCGGATCGGGAGTCCTGCTCAAGCCTCTTAGGCCACGTCCAAACTCAAACAGGGTCAGCAGTGTTTCTGAAAGTCTCACTTTTAAAGGCTTTAGAGAAGTTAAAATACCAGTGTGGACGTAAGGAGTAAACATAGCCAGAGTTGTATGTTTTGAAATAAAAGTGTATTAGTGTGGACGTAGCCTGAGTTTTTCAGTGTTTTTCTTTTCAGCTACCCAGACCCTGAAGAGGCTGAGCCGACAGCTGAGGACAGCGCGTCTCCACCGTGGGGTTCTCCTGGATATACGGAGCAGGATAACCTGGTAAACTGCACTAAACTATTACATTACCACAAGCTCTCTTTTGAGTTGTGTGTGCACATTCCCAGCATCTGACCCAACCACGTTTGGACTGATGTTCTTTGTCTTTCTTCCATCGAAAGGGTCATGACTGTCTGGGTTGTTTATACGCTGTAACAGCTGATGTAGAAATGTGTGGTTACATGATGCTCACTCTCATCAGTGTGTTCCATGTATATAGGATTTCCATCACTCAATAATTCTACAACAATAGAGGAAACATCTCAGCTCATATATTGGTTTAAAACTCTTTGTTCCTGTCAGACTTATCAGAGGTGTGTCCGTCATGGGGTTGACCTGAATGTGTCTGGTATGGAAGAAGTGATGCTGAGGAACATTTTGGAACTTCTCCCTGAGCATCTGAAGAACCTGGACTTGACACTGCAGCTGCTTGTTCACGAGGTCAAAGGAGAATACTTGAGCGGTGTCAGGACAGGCATAGGTATTTATTGAACACTCAAACTTTACAAAGAATTCATGTTAAACTCAAACTGAAATTATAAGTACCAGCTGGAAGTTTGGTTCATGTCAAATTAGATTGTTTTTCATTTCTTTATGAAAGGTTCAGTGTGTAATCTTTAGTGGCATCTAGTGGTGAAGTTTCAGAATACAACCAGTGGCTGATAAAAACACGAAAAACGCAAAACGTCCTCGTTATCGCTGGTGTTTGTTTTGTCTGTTCTGAGCTTTTTAGTTGAGGGGATGATAGTTACTGATCAAACATAGTACCGGGCAGTAATGCACGTTAACACCGGTGGCGGCCCTCTGTAAAATGGTAAAAACAATAGAATAGAAATACGATATTGTCTACTTTTTGTGAACAAAAGGCAGAAGTCGGTTCTGAGCTGCAGTAGAAACACGACGGGCTCTGTAAACCACTCATTCTAAGGTAAAAAAAACACACAAACACTCGTTTTTGTGTGATTACACCAAGGCACAAGGACTCCAAAATGAAGCCAGTGCAGGGTATGTTAAAATGTAATACCACCGATGGCCACTAGACGCTGCTCCATAAAGCCCTGTCTCCCTTAGACTTACATTGAACTTCTCTATAAAAACACTAAGTCACAAATTTTTCTGGTGATCTGGTCCATCTTTAAATCTGTCCTTCGTTAATCAGTAAGCTAGCATTTAGCATGATCTCACCCATGATCCCTCCTGCTCCCGTAGCTCTGCCCCTTTTGTCCAAATAAGGTCACTTCTGGCGACCGAAGCGGAAGCTACTGGCTTTAAAACGGCAGTTCAAAAACCGACGGGTGACGTCACGGCCCTCCGTCCACTTATTATATAGAGTTTATGGATTACACACCAAACGGGAACCCATTATTATGAATATTATGTACAATTAGATCTCCCTAAATCCTACACAATCAACCTTCAAGACATAATAAAGAGTACGGGGCATATAATATTCTTTTACGTCATATGAATATGGTGCTAAATTAACATATTTTGTGTTTGCAGTGAATTTTGTGTTCCCAGATTCAAAGAAAAGGAACGATGACAAAGAACAGAAGGAACAGAAGGAACAGAAGGTCCCGTTAACTCACAGAACTGAGTAAGTGAGATGGATGTGTCCAGGAATGTGAAGTTTACGGCCCTTCTATTTGAAACATGTCGTGTGTCACTGCTCTTTTTCATTCTCAGTCATCGTGTCATGTGAGTCAGGGTTACCATGACGACGCGGTCTTTAAATCCACTGACAATTATGAACAGCACAGGTTTTTGGAATAATCCAAAAACCTGCCCTTTTTACTTTGTCTTTCATGTGTTGCTGTCAGAATGCAGGTCAAACCAAAGCCATGGAACGAGTCGTTTGTCCTTTCAAGAAAGAAAATGACCACCAGGCACTGTTTCAACCCGACCATGGTAGAAGTACTAAACCTCTGGCACGTCACTTTCAAGTAAGTATTTAACACCTTTGATCATGTTAAAACCTACAACATGCACTTAGAACAAATTAAAAAGATGGTCATTAACACTACATATTTTAAATCATTTATTTTAGAAATAAAAACATATCCCATTCAATATTAGTATTAAAAGTGCAGAGTGTAAAGAGTGTCTGCATCCATAACAACCTGTTCACTGACGTCTACGTACGTAGACTCTGTCCTGCTCCTCTACAGTGTACGTCATTCACGTGCACCTCATAAACTCTGAACTTTATACTTGTACGGCCACGAAAGTTGTTCAATATTTTAAGGAAATATGAAGGCTTAGTATTTTATCAGTACAATATCGTGTTTTCAGCATTTGATCGATGCCAGAAATGCAGCTGCAGGAAATAACACACTATCACTGTCCTTGTTCATTTGATCAGATGCTACACAGCACACCCAGCTCCAAAAAAGCCTGAGAAGCTGGTAGCTAGAAAAGAAGTACAGAGATTTGATTCTATTGAAATGAAACAGTCTGTTCTCCTTGCACTGGTCTGAACTGGCAGCTTTCAGAACACTGCAATGTTTGGTCTGAACTGGGTTAAATATATGGAGATGCACAGACCAACACCAGCTCCACATCAGCAGCCATGTATACTACACTTTTAGACACAAGTCAAGTGTGACGAGAGAACACCTGACCTGTGTGCTGTATTTACAGACCTAATGTGTACAGAGTAAGTACTGTAGATATGTAACATCTGGAAGTCCTTCAGTCAGCTGTGTTTACGCTGATGCTTGTTTGCTCTTGACAATTAAGGGTTGATTTCCTTCCAGACAGCTGCGCTTAATAAGTGTAGAAGAGTTCCACAGCAGGGAGGAGTCGATGGAGCTCTCTGAGTTTCAACAGATCATCACCAGGCAGCTTGACAATGCAAGACGAAGCCTTCTTCAAGTGTGAGTCCACATTACATCCACATACCTGCAAAAACATCATTCCATATGTCATGAGCTTTTATCCAGAATACTGTTCCCACACTGACCTTCTTGTTTTTCCAAATCAGATGGCTTCCTGAGGTGCAAAACATTTATTCCCAAGGGATCAGATACAAGCAGGTGCCGACCACCAGCAGCGTGTCCAAGCTGCAGTCATTCTACAACTGTGTGGCTGCACTGATGACCTCCCAGCTGCAGAATCTGCTGTTAGACTCCATGTGGGACTTTACACACCTGATTTCACAAGACCCGGTAAGAGAAAACTCAAAGCCAAACTGAAGCAGAACAAGAACAGACTGGAACAGGAGGAAACATAGTAATACAAAATACTACTACTGATAATTAACAGCTACCGATAATAATGAAAGATTTAATAAAAAGCACTGTTGTTCCACACATTCAGCTGTCAGAACGAGCTTATGAGCACCCAGGCTTTGTGCTGCACGTAGTTCTGGAAGACAACGAGATCAAGTTTGAGCCCCAGTTTGAATCCTTCGAGGAGGAGATCCTTAACGTCTACAACCTCATGCTCAGAACTGTCAGTACGGTACCTCGTGTGGAAACCACGCTGTATTCTGACTGGGTAAGAAGTGTACGTTTAGAAGACAGTTGTGTGGTCATGTACGTCTTACATTATGGAGATTAACCTGTCACGTGTGGGGTTAGACTCAGTTTGAGACGAGGGTTAGGTTTAGGCATGTTGTGGTCATTGTTAATGTTAGGTTCAGTCTCCGGGAAATTTATATAAACCAAATCATCAAGTGTCAAATCCTGCATTTTCACAAATGGCCACTCGAGGCTTTTTTGAAAACGGCTTAGTTTACAGGAGAAATAAACATGTTGGCAGTATAGGGAAAAAAACAAACAGTTTCCTCGTTTGTGACTCACCTGTTTGAGTGACAGGTGAGTGGTGTCTCAGCTGACGTGAACCTTCTGACCTTCTGGTTGAGAAGTTACTCTAACCAGAAGGTCAGAGGATCTACCATGAAGTTTACCAGTACCTGGTGTTTATATGTCACATGAAGGTCACATTACTTTTATTTGTTATTATGTGTTATGTGTCATCTCGTCAAGTTTCACCCGTCACTCTTCCCCTTCTCCAACCTCTGGTCTAAATACAGTCACTGCTGTCTCCACAAAACCAAGATGGTGATAAAAATCACTCCCACTTACATTTCTATAATTAGTTTGATGTTCAATTCCAGATTTATTTATGCTGCTCTTTTTTAGTTTGACTTGGATGTTCAGTTCAGCAGTTATCTGGTTCCTGAAGTGAAAGATCTTCAAAGTTCATTGGTGCATAGTTCAAGATGGACGGGGATGATATCAGCTGATGAATTGGTTATTGGTTTCTCCCTTCTCCAAACTAGTTAATACTATTTTCTAGTGTAGCCAGATTTTCCCCAATGCTTATTCATTCAACTTTTCAATCTGACACTGTCTCCTTCACACATCACATCTGACTGGGCTTTGTGGTAAAGATCATCAACACTAATCCTAGGTCGCTCGTCCTACTTGTTGTTCTTCTAGCCGGACGTCCAGACCTCCACCCTGAAACCCTTCCTCCTGCCAGAGACTCTCCGGGACCATCAGGACGAGGTCCGCAGGGTTGTCCGGGCCGAGTGCGTCCGGCCTAAAGAGCATCTCCACGAGTTCGATCAGTACGCCATGTTGGTGTCCAGGCAGGCAGAGGAGGACGTGGAGCAGTTCCTCAGTGAACACCACTCATTCCAGGAAATCACCGTAGAAGTTAAACACTACCAGCAGCTTGTGGACCAGATCCAGAATACTTCATGCAAGGTATTTGTTCCAAAATGATATCAGCTGCATTTGATGTTTATGTTTTAGAGTTTTAAGTGAGTTTGAGTTTTAACAAGTGTTGAAGTTCAACAAACTGGACTTGTTGATCACAGTTGAGTTGAGTTCATTTTATTTCACTGAAAAGGGAGCAGAAGAAACATTACATTATATGACCTGTCTCAGTAATATTAATAACACATCGTAGTTATAGAACGACAGGTGGACATTCTCCTTTAAATCATATTTATATTGTCTTCCAACAAAAGAAACTATACTTTGGACTTTTCATAAAACTCATTAATATACAGAATAAATATTTTTGGGCACATACTATTTGTCAGTTATTTTAATAACTTTTTAGCACATTATAAATCGTCCCCTTGACTCCATAAGTTGATTTGAATTCATAGAATCTGTCTACAATATAGACGGTATGATTTAAATGGCAGGTATTAGTCCTTGTAGAAAGATATAATAAATGCTGACAAAGGTAAATGACATTTTAAAAAGAAAGCATTTTAAAGTTATTTTCATGAGGACTGCTAGTTTCTATGCATGTGTGCTGAGTTGTGTTGATGGCGTGGAGTGCTTCGTGCTTCAGGTTTTACGTCTCGGCATGTTCGAGGTTCAGTCCCATCTGCTCATCCAGTCTCTTGTAAAACGAGCCCAGGAGCTGCAGCAGAAGCTGGTGTCACAGATGCTTCAGGACCATCAGAAAATCAGCAAGAAGTCAGTTGGTTCAGTGTTCTCTTACCTTTTCAGTCATATTAATGTAACCAAGGTGCAAACACTTTTCCACATGATTCTATAACAACTTTTGGTTTTAATACGGTCCTTTACAGTTTATTTTTTTGCTGGACATAAAATGCATAGAAGAACACGTTTACTGTGCAGTAACGCAGGTAACACAAACACATTCATAGTGTAGTTCTCAAACTGAGGAGAGTCATGGATTCAGTCGTGGAGGATGTTCAGTCAAGTCCTTTCCTCGTCTTATGTCAAATACTTTTCCTAATGTGTGTTAACTTACATACATTTTGTGTTGTGTGTGTCTCTGTCAAGTCCTTATCAAGTCTTGAAATGTATTCAAATTCAGTTTATGACTCTTAGGCCTTCAGCTGATGGAGTCATCTTCATTTTTTTTCTAAAAGTGTGTTTTTCATTAGAAAAGTAATGTGATTTTATGAAAATGTATCTAACTTTGTCTTAATAAGATATTCCAGCTAAGACTGAGCTACATTTAACTGGGAACGAGATAAACAACTGTTTTCATAATATTCTGTTGTGTCCGAAAATTGACGTTAAAGCTACTCAATAGTCTTTTTACTTTATATTTACATTTACCAGTTGAACTAATGTAGTTGAACCTAACCTGACACTAATAATCATATTCATACATAAAGTCTACCTCTGATCAGGACCACTTACATGAGCCTGTGATACTTGTGGAATAAACCTTCTCTTGAAAAGGTCTTAACTGTGTGTCTGACGCCTGTCGAGGCCCAGTGTAATGAACTGTCTTCTGTGTGACTGAATTCATGCTGCTTGTCCTCAGACTCTGTGATGAATTTGAGCAGATTGCAGAGAAGGCGCTGAGGACACCACCTGACACACACAAACTGATGGAAGTGAAGGTAAACATGTAGCTCCTCATCCCTCACACGTCTGTCCACAACGCGACACGTGACGTCGACACAGATCCAGTCACTGAGAACACATTCAAATAAACCCACGGCTCCACAAAGCTTTCGATTCTTCAAAGTAATTAATGCCCACATTTCATTATTTAAACATCTATACATAGCAACACAGTAATTATCACATAATGCATCATGAAACCTCTGACAGATTGTATTACCCTATTTTTATTCACCAAAGCACTGGCTATAGCTCCTCATATTTGAAATATGATTGTTAATCATCTGTTGAGCCACTGTAAGCAGATAATCAACATTATGACCACGTCACCTGTCGGTGTCATAACGTTATGTCTGCATGGTGTATATACGTAATTATAATTTGTTCTCGTATAACTGAAGTACTCTCCCACTTGTTTTTCCGTTTCCCTATGCAGGCCTATGTGAGTCTAGTGCAGAGCACAGAGATGCCTCTGCTGCAGCACAGACTGGCAGATTCCAACAGACAGTTGTGTTTCCTGATGGATTTCATCAGTCTGTCCCCACTGGACATGAAGCTCATCACACAGACCATTGAGTGGTTTCAGCGTATGCCGTCGATCTTCAAGGAACACAGACAGATCGTTACTGAAAAGACACAGCAGTATCAAAGCAGCCTCAAGGTCTGTGCATCTCCTCTGTCTGCCGCGTCCATCCCTCGTCTGACATGATGTCTCTAATTTGACATGTTGTCAAATGTCCTGTTCTTCTTGTGAACTGATTCCAGATGAGACGTGAGTTCCTTCTGGAGGAACTGGAGAGCTATGAGCGACAGGTGGAAGAATTCAGCCAGTTTGGTGACATGACAGATCTTAGCAAGTATCTCAACAAAGCCCAGTCGCTCAACGCTCAACTGGAATCAACCATGGAAAAGGTACACATGAAAACTGTCTGGCAGTCGTACTGCTTGATGGTTAGATTAAGGCCTGTTTCCCCCTCCATAAGAAAACACATTCTGTCCACATGACCTTCTTTTACAAAATATTTCCATACATGCAGGACTTAACAGTCTATGTGTAGAAGGCGGTTGTAAAAATCACAGTTTTACCGTCATTAAAACATTGAAGAAAATGCTTGTTTTTGCTTGAAGTATCTGTGTTAGTGTCTGTGTGGCCAAGGCCTCATTGTTTTTGGTCATTTACAATTCACATTTATATCTTCAGTGCTAGTTTCAGTTCTTGTCTTTGTTTTTGGTAACTTTAATAAACCTGCAATCTATATTTACCCTGAATTTGAATTTGGATAATTGTGTGTTGTCATATATTTGTCCTCTAGAGGGCAGCATTGCATTTAACAAAAAACCCTCAGCACTAATGTGACTTTATCATGTATATCTGTCATTTTTCTAACATGCTCTCATCCTTTTTGTTTTGCTGCATTTATCTCCTCACTGTCACACTGGAAAGATGAATGAGTTCAATCAAGAGGAGGAGGCGTTTGGTTGGTCGACTTCCCAGTACCCACAGCGGAAGAAGATCCAGGATCAGCTCACCCCTTTCCTGCGCCTCTATGAGACAGCCACTGACTTCCTGAACCAGTACGAGCAGTGGCTTCACGGGCCACTGTGTGGAGTGAACCCAGACAAGGTATGAGCAGAGCGAAGCAAGCCATGTGTCATCCAACCAAACGAGACAATTCACTAAAGAACTGTGCTGATAGAGAGGTCTGGACATTCTCGTAGACGGTTCAGTCTTTATTCAGCTGGTGTGCACCAGAATAGACATATTTAAGATTCCACTAAATGTACACTGAGAAACGTACACACCGTGTTTTGTTTTTTTTTCACACAGTAGCATTACTGTTGAATGCTACTGTATACATTTTAAAGGTATAATTTGTAAGGTTAACTCCTGCTGAGGGGGCAACATTTCACCAGAAAGTTGTGGCGTTAGTGTCTACTGTCAATTAGAGCTGAGCATCTCACACCTCGATATCATTAAGAGAAATGGTGATATACGATACAGTATAGTGTATCTATAAGAAACTTATCTGTAAAACCACCAAAACAGGATACTGTTTGTGTTAGTAGTAAATATCTGACACCAAATTCACAGCAGAATGTGTATCTTAACAGTGTAAATGTGGTTATTGTACATATTACATTTTTGGATTAGAATGATTTCTTCTTCTAATGTTGGACTAAGAGTAGTCTGTACGCTACAGTGACTCCGTACTCCCTCTAGTGTTACAATGTGATATAACGAGACAGGACAGAGGGTGTTTAGATGAGATGATAAATGATGTAGATGTCACCACAACACAGTACAGTGACGTCACTCTCTAATGTTTTAAAGTAGGCGTTAAATAAAATCTTTTATAGAACATTACACTGGTACAGTACTTGTATGTATAACACATCTTTTTCCATCCATGTAGGTAGAGGGAGATGTTGGCAACTACTGGCGTACTCTGTACAAGTTAGAAAAAGGCTTTGCTGATGCCCCCAATGCCTTGAGCATAGCCACCACAGTGAAGGCCAAGGTGGAAGATTTCAAAGAACACATTCCTCTAGTGCAGGTAACACTTTATATTCAAACAAGTCCTAAGGTAGCTCATGCTAAATAAGTCATTTACATCACTACATACTACAAAAAGTGATCTTTCTGTCCCTCCTACTTGTTCCATAGGTCATGTGTAACCCGGGTCTCCGTGAGCGTCACTGGGACGCCATGTCCAAGATGGCCGGCTTCTCCCTGCACCCAGCTGACGACCGGACCAATGTGGCTCACTTCCTTTCCATGAATCTGGAGCAGCACCTGAGCAGCTTCGAAGGCGTCAGCGAGGCAGCTGGCAAGGAGTACTCCCTGGAGAAGGCCATGGAGAAAATGGCCAGCGAGTGGAGTGACATGGAGTTCAACCTCCTGGCCTACCGAGAGACGGGCACCTCCATCCTGTCGTCTGTGGATGATGTGCAGATGCTGCTGGACGATCACATTGTGAAGACTCAAACCATGAGGGGCTCACCCTTCATCAAGCCTTTCGAGGTGGAGATCCGGTAAGGGATAACAGCATGTTCTTGACAATCATATTGAAAGCACACAGAGGAGAGCTTGTTGAAATTGAAGTCAAAAACACTGTATGCAGCGTTGGGGAAACTTCACACTGGAAGTAGTTGAACTGCAGCCAAACTACCTTCAGGACAAATATAGTCTGATCAAAAGTAGGACTTCACATCAGTGGAAAACCTAAAATATCTCAACTAAAACTACATAGAAAAATGAGTTCAAACTACTACAAGAAATTCAGCACTGTCCTCCCTTCCTCCATCTGCATGTTACTGTTTGAAAGTCTCCCTCATGACGTGTAACAACAACCTCTGAGCTGAAACCACACGTTAATAATGACAAGCTTTGCATCGTACAGTAAGGAAGGTCTGCTCGGTCCACTGGGGCGTGTCGTTCTGTATTCCTGATAACCTATACTCGTGATGTCCTGTAGAGACTGGGAGGGCAGGCTGTTGCTCCTTCAAGAGATCCTGGATGAATGGTTGAAGGTGCAGTCCACCTGGCTTTACCTGGAGCCTATATTCAGCTCCCCAGACATCATGAATCAGATGCGCGATGAGTCGAAACGCTTCGTCACTGTCGACAAAACCTGGAGGGACATCATGAAACAAGTCGCTCTCGTAAGTTTGACTTTTGATGATCCACGATAAAGATGTTCATGTCACTTGAGATCAATAATTATTATGATAAATGTCAATTCATATTTCTTTCCAGTTAAAAGCTGAAAGTTAAAAGTTTAAAAGTTGAAGAAGGCAGATGGTTATTTGTGCTTTTAAATGATTTGTAAAAGACAAGACATAAACACAGCTGTCGTCTCTGGTTTCGTGATGTGGTGCTTGTTTTACTCATGGTCTTCATAGTTACATTTTTCAACATCAAAATATGCATAAGAGTGAGAACAAAATAAAGCTGAAAGACAAAAGACAAATGTATATCACGATGATGATAATTATCACTATATAAAAGTATATAGTGATAAATATTATTATTGCCCAGCCCTATTGGACGCCTTTTAAAAATTCCATTTTGGGTCTGCATTTGAGCGCCACCATGTGGCCGTTTCTTGGGAAACACTTGCATATCATTTCTAGGTTTTGTGTCGTGTTTCCAGTTCCTTCCAGTTCACGGCAACTTGTGTCACAGCTGTTTTTACATCCTACTCTGAGAACCCTAAGAAAGCAGTGGATTTGGTTTTATTGTTTATTGTGATCATTTACTCTTCGTGCTTTTAATGGTGTGTAGTCCTCATTATCAACAGGTAAGAATAACACGTTTCTACCCACCTACCGACACTGTACTACACGGCTCTGAAAGGTTCTGGTTTCAGTAAGTAAGTACACAACAGATGTCATGACAACAGGGATGTGGTCCTGAAGTAGTCCAGCGGGGTCGCCCGTGTCGATGTACTGCACATAGCTTCAATATATTTTATACTAACTGTTCTGTGACACAAGCTGTAATGAGGCAGTGGCAGTTAAATACCCAGACGTTCTTGGAGAAATAATGTTTTCCCTCCATCTTTTTCTTTAACTCTGTTGTTTTACTTGTGTCTTTGGCAGGACAAACACGTGTTGGCAGTGATAGCCATCGACAACATGCTGGAGAAGCTCAAAAAGTCCAATCAGCTTCTGGAAATGATTCTCAAGGGTCTGAATAAGTACCTGGAAAAGAAGCGTCTGTACTTTCCACGTTTCTTCTTCCTGTCTAACGAGGAGCTGCTGGAGATTCTTTCTGAGACCAAAGACCCCACCCGGTAAAAAACGTTGACTACTGGTCATTTTTATCACCACTATCACATTGAGGAGTTAGTTTGGTTTTTTGAAGAATCATACTTTCTGAATGCAGTGTTAAATGTTAAGTGTAAGAAGACATTCATGGATATAATGAGGCTGAGAAGCTTTACTCAACATGTCCCTGCACATGCAAAGTGATGCAATAAAACCTGCCATTTGGGACAAACAGCTCATTTAATGAATTATATTCTGACAAAAGGCCAGACTGAAGACATGTGATCCAGAACAAGGAGACCAGGTCCCAACATGTGGGACAAAGTGGGACATGGTGACGGGTAAATTTAGACACAATGTCTGTTTCACTTACACTTATGTCTGTGTCTCATCAAAGAGAATAAATGAAAAGAACTCACAACATGAAATCAAAATGACAACCTGAGCTCAACAAAATGAATAAAACTGACCAAAAAAATCATCAAAATGAACAGAAATTACCAAAAAATGAACCAAATAGTAAAAAAAGAACAAATATGAATAAAAATGAACAAAATAAGCCTTAAATCACTATATTATATAATATATAACATAAAATCACTATATTATATTATATTTATAATATATAATAGTTTAAATTGATGTTTGTCTGACTTTTCAGCTTTATATTCTCGTTACAAACATTTGTCACAAAATTAATCAAAAAGTAATGAATTTTAATAAGTTACATTACGTCGATGAAGTGATTGAAATAGTTCCATTACTTATTCTGTTTTTAATGCCAGTTTAATTCCAAATGAATCTGGAACCTTCACAAACACTGACACTAATATTCACACAACAGCAGTGGATGGAAACACGTACAAATGTACATTGTTGTCGTTGTTTCTATCGGCAAAATATTTCACACTGCATCATCGTCGGTTTGTAGACGTCAGGCATTTCCTCTTGTCTAGGGTACAGCCGCACCTGAAGAAGTGTTTCGAGGGCATCGCTAGTGTGGCGTTCACTGACGCGCTGGACATCACCCACATGCAGAGCAGTGAGGGTGAAGTGGTGCAGTTGTTGGACACCATCTCCACATCCAAAGCCAGGGGTCAGGTGGAGAAGTGGCTCCTGGAGCTGGAGAAAGGCATGACTTCCTCCCTGCGTAAGGTGAGCTGCTATCACACTGTTGTCTTAGCATCGCTCCTGTGAAAACCAAGCACAAGCAAATGTTTTACTCAGTAACAAGATAAGATCCAACTTAATTCAATCCACAACAAATTCTTGTGCCGTGTGTTTCTCATAGAGACAGTATAAGACAATATAAGAATAAAAACAGTAACTAGTAAGAAGATCCTGTCTTTCCTGTGTCCATTCTAGGTCATCGAGGAGGCGATAAAGGCGTACCCCACTGAGCTGAGGATGGACTGGGTTCGTGCCTGGCCGGGCCAGGCGGTGCTGTGTGTCTCACAGGTCTACTGGACCAAGCATATCCACGGAGCATTCAAATCAGGCCAGAAGGTGAGCGATGTTTGGATGTTTTGTCGACTTGTATCATGCATTAATAGATATGATGTGTATGAGAGTTAAATGTGTGGCTGCATTGAGTCTGACTTTCAGACCTTCTGTTTTTTAATGGCTCTATTGCAGTTGTGGTTAATAAGTTTACTGTTACTTAGTTCAGTGCAGTTTTATTCATACAACCCAGTATCAGTAATCAGAGGTTCAGCTCAGAACTTTACAATCTGTACAAAACACAACACCGTCGGTCAGTACCGTCAGTTCATATCCTTTTCATCTTATGTCTTGTAACATCTCTTACATTGTTTTCGTCTCGTTTCGTCATATGTCTTTTACATTGTTTTCGTCTTGTTACGTTTGTCGTGTGTGACATCCATCAGTGGATACACCATGTGTTATTGTTTCATCCGTTTAGGTTGAAATCGGTCTTGATATGAAAACGCATAACAGGAAATAAAAATAATAGATAAATCCTTAAGCAAAGTATAGATACCTGCAAACTGAAGGGAAGTGCAGTCATGAAGCATGCGTGCTTTGCTAATCCCCACGTCTGTCAATAGCATATGATGCCTCTTTCATTCAGGCCCTGAACGCCTACCTGGAGCAGAACAACAAACAGATCGACGACATCGTGGCTCTCGTACGCGGCAAGCTGTCGAAGCAGAACCGCGTGACCCTCGGAGCCCTGGTTGTTCTAGACGTCCACGCCAGGGATGTACTGGCTACGCTGGTGCAGAAGGGCATTAGTGATGAGAATGACTTCGAGTGGCTGAGCCAGCTGCGCTACTACTGGGAGGTATGTGAAGTGATGATCGAGTTTTTACTGGTTCCATTAATGATTCCTGATCAATTTTCTGTGTAGGGTAATACGTCTTTTCAAAGGTGATGAAATTATTATTTTCACTGAGCTATTGTCCTGTGGTTTGTGCAGGAGAACCAGCTCCAGACCAAGATGATCAATGCAGGTCTGCTTTATGGTTATGAGTACCTGGGTAACACTCCACGTCTGGTCATCACTCCACTCACCGACCGCTGCTATCGGTAAAACTACCTCTCACTGCCGCATGTTCTCATCATCACCTTAGAGCTGTGTCGTCACTGGGTTATTGAGAGTTCCTCTGCTTTTAGGGAGAGAACTTATTGACCTTGTAATATTTCAAATAATAGTATAACATTATATAATATTCTTTAAGATCAGACAATTCAAATTATGATATATTAAATGTATATGATATATGTTTGCATTCCTCGTATCAGTAGAGTAAGGCTGAATACACTGTATATATACTGTGTTGTTTATATTCATATAATTATTTTTTTGTGCTTCATATCTTGGTCACTACTGTTGACTGTTTCCTGGTTCAACGTTCACTTGGACCGATCAATATTCAACCTGCATTTTCTACACCTGTGAAAATGTGGCTCCTTCCTGTTGCCAGGATTTCAAAGCAGTTTCTTGAGATTTAAATAAAATAATGTTGTCTTTGGTTTTCCTATTTGTAGAATATTTGATTCATTTTTGTCCATGTTTTCTTTCACAGACTGTGACAATCTATGCTCAAACACCATTAAATCAGTGTCAGCTATCGAATGATGCAGTTACTAATAAGTTAGTGGTATGTTACAATACAAACCAAAGGCTGCTATGCAGTGAAAATCTCAGCCTCTTCAACGTTTCAGTAAATATGTTTCCAGGAGTCTAAGTATAACTATTTACAGTGAAGGAACACATCATCACAAGCCTGGTGTGTGTCTTGTCTTCCAGGACTTTGTTTGGTGCTCTACACCTGCATCTGGGAGGGGCCCCCGAGGGCCCGGCGGGCACAGGGAAGACAGAGACCACCAAAGACTTGGCCAAAGCTGTGGCCAAGCAGTGTGTGGTGTTCAACTGCTCAGATGGACTGGACTACATCGCACTGGGCAAGTTCTTCAAAGTGAGTTCAATCCTTCCACTGTAACTTGATCTGAGTGGAAATACCTGCCTCTCAGGCGTCTCAGTGAACTGTGTGTGTGTCTGTGTGTGTGTGTGTGTGTCTGTGTGTGTGTGTGTGTGTCTGTGTGTGTGTCTGTGTGTGCTGTGTGTGTGTCTGTGTGTGTGTGTGTGTGTGTGTCTGTGTGTGTGTGTGTGTGTCTGTGTGTGTGTGTGTGTGTGT
>JAPQRN010000352.1:0-17947 GCA_037367275.1 Coranthus polyacanthus | reverse complement strand
CCCCCCCGTATGACTGAACTGACCTGGACCTCACTTTGTCATATCTAAGAGATTACAAATGACCCAAATATTGTGTCACAAGTCACTGTACAGAAATTTAATTTAAAATACATTG
The DNA here is from genome assembly GCA_037367275.1 of Coranthus polyacanthus. Classification (NCBI taxonomy): domain Eukaryota; kingdom Metazoa; phylum Chordata; class Actinopteri; order Kurtiformes; family Apogonidae; genus Coranthus; species Coranthus polyacanthus. Next base: position 17,832 of record JAPQRN010000352.1, on the reverse strand, counting down.
CACTTACACAATGCAACATCACATTTGTTTCATAGCCACAATTACCTCATTGTCTCCTGATGCTGACCGAGACTCCGTGCACTCCTGAACATGAATGTAAAGGAAAATTCTCCTTGCAAGTTTAACATTCTGCTTTTGGCATACTTCTGAATTTAATGGCATCTGGCAGCAATGGTGTCAGATCAAACAACATTCCTGTGTACCCATCAGAATCTGTAGGAATCATTGTCAGTCTCCTTTTACCTTGACCACCTATAAATGCAAAAAACAAACATAATTTTAGTTGTGTGTATTAGGTTGAGTTATTTGAATGGCAAAATAACACAACAGTTGCTATATTATCTCGACCTGTAGCCTTGTAGAGCAGCCATCCTCCTGCTAGGCCCGCCATCTTACGATACTCATTCTGTAGTAGTCTAGAAAACTGAGACCAATAAAATAGGCACTAGGTGATGTATACATCTTTGAAGAAAATTCTAACACTAGGATGAAATGGTATGTTTCAAATATAGACCATTTGCATAATTTGTTTTGGCAATACCTCTTCATGATTCATATCCTTGGACATGGTTGTTAGATGTTAACAAAGATAATATATATGAAAGCCAAAAACTTTAACTGGACACTGTAAGGAGGGTAAAATTCACAAAACATAGAGCTAGCTAATGCTAACACGGGGCTTAATTTCCAGCTTTGGTAAATCCCCTACTGAAAATGCCTTTTCCACGTATTCCACTATTGTACAAAAATTACCTGCCATTATAATAGTCGAGCTGGTCCATAAGCATAAAATAACATTTCTTACCTGCAGGCTGCTATAAGCTGCAGATGCTCAACCTGTGGATGCCATCACCACTTTAGAGTCTTGCCAGCGGAAGTTCAAAACGTGCTGTGTGGAATTACAATGCATTCACAGTGCCACATGGAAGTGGGAATCTTCACTTCGACTTTAAAATGTAGCATAGTTTATTACTATTATATTGCAATTGGTGCCAGGAGCAGCCTAAAACCGCTCATTAAATGGAACTTTGACTCTGGCATCACTGCCAATCACTTGAATATATCTATGTGTAGAGACCACTGAGCCATAGTTCGCGCAATACCTATGTTTCTTAAAGATAACATGATTAAGGTAGGTTGGCAACACCAGATCAGGGCCATAAGTCTGAAATTGAAAAATACAGATCTGAAAGTGAAAGAATACAATTTGAAACTGAAAAAATACAATTTGCAATTGTAAAAAATAACACTGCAAATTAAAAATGAAAATAAAAAAAATATTCAAAATATTTTCAGAATTCAATCAAAATTATATTTAAACTGAAAAAAAGTTTTCCTGCACTTAATTTTATTTTGAATACCTCATAATATTTTCCAGAGTTCAACATGTAAGTGTATATATATATATATGTGAATATACATATACATATACATATACATATACATATACATATACACATACATACATAGACACATAACACCACATCACATCACCCCTCCCCCCATCCCCATGCCCTGTGAGCAGCATTTTTATACCTTCTTTTAAATTGGTTTATGTTTGGACATTGCTGTAACTCCTTACTCAGGCTGTTCCAAAGTTTCACACCACAAATTGACACACAAAAACTTTTCCTGGTTGTGCATACGTTTAAAAGTTGTATTGACGCCTCCAATGGTAATTTCCTTCCCGATTCCAAAACACATTTTGAATTTTGTCTGGTAGTTTCTTGTTTTTTGCCTTGTACATTAATATTGCTGATTGATAAGTTACAATGTCAGTCAATTTTAGTACCTATGTATCTATTCTTTGATTCCCAAATAACATAATTTTTTCACATTTAATGAGAGTTTATTGCGGTCAAACCACAACTTAAGCCTGTTCAGTTCTTTATCAATAGTTTTCTGCAATTTTTTTAGGTCTTCACCTGCACAGAAAATGTTTGTGTCGTCCACAAAAAGAACCAGTTTTAATATTTCACATACATTACAAATATTGATATATATGATGAACAGTTTTGGCCCCAGCACTGACCCCTGTGGGACACCACAGGTAATGCCCAAACATGATGAGCAGTGAGTATCCAACTTCACAAACTGTTTTTTTTATTTAAATTTTTATTTTTATCTAAATAACTTCCAATCTAGTAAAATGCCTCTTATACCGAGTTTCTCTAACTTTGTGAATAGTATCTAGTGACTGATTGTGTCAAATGCTTTTTTGTGGTCAATGAATATTCCAATTGCATGATCTTTCTTGTCTATTGCATCTGTTATTTCCTCTATGTATTCAGTTATTGCATGTGATGTTGATCTGCTAGATCTAAACCCATACTGACTCTCTGAGAGTAATTTGTATTTTGACATATCAGGTCGTGAAAATCAGTAGATGTATTGCTTTTACATTTTTTAACTATTTCCAATATTTCTTTTTCCTCCACATTGAACATGGATTTCTCTCCACCAACCTACCCATTGTTTCACCATATGATCCTGGATCTGGTATTTCTTTTGCCAGATCAGGGCCCACATTTACAAAGAACTGATCAAAGCTGTCTGCCACCTCCTCCATATTATGAATTTCAATAACATTTACAAGAAAATAATATATAAATGTATATATTATATAAACTGTTTTGTTTAGTACCATCTCTTATAATACTGTTTAATATTCTCCTAATACATTTATTATTATTTGTATTGTCATCAAATTTCTTCTTATAATAGTCTTTCTTTCTAATTCTTATAATATTAGTTCATTTGTTTTTATATTTTTTATATTTATCTTCTGCATCTCTTGTTCTGTGACGTATAAAATCCCTATACAATAAATATTTCTTTTTACAGGCATTTTGTAGACCTTTAGTTAACCAAGGACATTTTTGATGCGTTTTATATATTTCCATATTATTGTATTCCTCGATTGGACAATATTTGTCATATAATAACCTCAATATTGTTAAAAATTTACTGTATACATTGTCCACATCCAGTTCATTATAAACCACTTCCCAGTTCTTTGTCAGTGATTCCTGTTTAAAAGCAATAATTGATTCATCAGTCCTTATATGTCTGTATTGTTTTTGTTTATCTATATTGTTCCTATAGTAACTGTCAAACACTGTAAATACTGGTAGATGCTTGCTGATGTCACTGATTAGTATCCCACTTTTGTTTTTATTTTCGATTATATTGGTGAATATGTTATCTATGAGCGTGGCACTATGAAATGTAATTCTTGTAGGTTTACTGATTGTAGGGAAGAGGCTGAGACTGTGCATTGCTTTAACAAAATCCTCAGTACTTTTATGATTGTTGGGGTTCAATAGATCAATATTGAAATCCCCACATATAAAAACATTTTTCTTACCTAATTTAGAAAACATACTTTCCATGCATTCCCTAAAGTGATCAATACTTGAACCAGGTGTTCTGTATACAACTAATAATTACATTTTTCTTATTACCCCTGCAGATCTCTACTGTAATGCATTCAAGAATGTGTCCAACTACCTGTGTCATGGCTTCCACCACCTTAAATTCCAGATTTCTGTCCACATATATAGCCACTCTTCCTCCAGTTTTGTTCAGCCTGTTGTATGAAAGTTCATAGCCATCCAACTCAAAGTCTATTCTTTTCTCAGTATTAATCCAGGTTTCAGAAATGGCAATAATGTTAAACGGCTGTGAGAAAGAGTGAACATAGTCCCTGATGCTATTAACGTTTGTGTATAAGCTTCTACTGTTGAAGTGGATAATGGATAACTTGCCTTTAGAATCAATATTGTGATTGTATTGATCAATACTGTAGTATTGGCAAGTATTGTTGATATTGGAGAAAAAATTCATGTCTTGTTCCATGTCCAGTGTGTTGTATTCAGTATGTTCAATTGTAGTCAGTTTAAGTTGCTCATATTCCTTTAAATTCTGAGTTATTTGAAAGCTATCACTGTGCATCATGTTAGTGTTAGATGAACATCATAAACCTCATAATCCCTTCATATGCAAGTTTAGTCCAGGTCTGTTCAGATCTTGCTCAAATGATTATTGGTATTTGTCCAGCTCCTTGATGTCTCTGATGGTTATAACTTTGGCTTCCTCTGGTGTTCCATTTAATTTGATGAATATTTTGCAGTTTGTTGTCCATGTGTGTTGTATTTTCCCTTGTTTCTTCAACATGCGTGCTTTTCTGGTTATGTCTGCATTTCGTTTTGTCAGGTGTTCATTCATGTAGACGTTTGACCCCTCAGCTTCCTTCCTTGTTTTAATAGTGCGTTTTTGTGTTTTCTATTTGAGAATCTTACAATTATAGCTGGTGTGGCATTGTCATTTTTGCGGTACAGTGGATGGCATGCCTTGATGTTGTTCACATCCACATCAATCCCCTTGGATTCTAAAAAGGCAGCCACCTGTTGCTCTGCTGAGCTAACATCCAACTTACCCGGTTCCCCCCGTTATCGGTGGTCACCGCCTGGGCATATGACTGGGGTTTGATGCGAAGCCCAGTCACAATCAGGTCATTGATTCGGGAGTACTGCTCCAACTCCTCCACTCTTCACTCCAGATCCAAGAGACGTCGGTCTTTTTCGGCGTTCTGGATCCATAGAACTTTCACCTCCTCCATCAGCTCCAATATGGATTTCTGCTGCATTTTGACAGCAGAAATTTCTTCTGTCATAAATTCCAATGACCTCCTAATGTCATATCCCTCCTCGGATGTCAAGACAATGAACAAGACAATGCCTCCTCGGGCTTCTTAGGCCCCTAAGCAATGCTGTTGCCGTTGGCTAGGGTCACCTGTTATCCAAGTTGCAACTCGCCAACCCTTTGCTGTCTTTCAGTCCTTAATTGCAAAAAATCAATGTCACAAACCAGGCAATGATCAGTCTGAAGGTTTCAACAGAAAATCCGATGTCCGTAGTCAAAATCAGTCGTAAACCAAGTCGTAAAGCACACTCACAAACAAACTAGCACCGACTCACACAACAGGAAGTGACAACACGGATTTTATATTTCTTAAAAGATCCTGAGAGTTATGGGACCAGAAAGTCAAGTGGTAGACCCAAAAAAATTTCACCTGCACTCACCTGCACTCAGGATCTGAAGGCTGTCTGTGAAGACACAGGCCGATCCTCCACCCAAATTAAGGTCCTTACTGATGCTGACAGCAGCCCAATAACCACAGGACGACATCTGCGAGAGAAGGGTTTAAAGAACAAAAAACGATTTCAAAGACCACACCCCCTCCCTCGCTGCAAACTTGCCCATTTGGACTTTGCAAGGGAACACCAAACATGGGACACTGACAGATGGAAGAAAGTTTTATTCTTTGAAAGAAACAAATTAATCTGGATGGTCCTGGTGGCTTCCAACGTTACTGGCATGACAAGGAGATCCAACTGGAGATGTTTTCTATGCGGCGCAGTGGAGGAGGCTCCTGGATGGCCAGAGAAGATGGCCAGCCTCCGGGAAACACTCGCATCAAACATGCCTAAGTGAATGGTGGGGCTACTCACTACTGAGTCCTTTTTTGACACTTTTAGTTCTGTTCATGAGTTTTTTTGGGCCTATAGTCTTAAACTTTTGATCAGCTGATCAAAATGATGAAAAGCCTGTTTGAGTTTAAATGCAGGGTTCAATAAATTGCCTAATTTCTGATTTTTGCATTTTGATACTCTACTTACAAGCTGTTTACGATCCACCAGCACAAAATGCAAGTGTTAAGATTTAAGATCCGCAGTCTTAAGATTTTGTTCAGGAGTGTATGGGCTGACAATAGAATAAGATCATTTGATGATTTGTGTTTGTCGTATAATATTCAAAAGAGCTGAGGTTGACAATGAAAACTTGTGGCATCCCTTGGGGTATAGCATTGAAAACTCATTCATTCCATTCTCAGCTTGATGTGAGAGGTTAGACCAGTGATTTAGTGTCCAAAATATACTCACTTTAACTTGAAATGTCTACTTTTTGTTGGCTTGACAGCAGCTGAAAAGATGTTGGTTATGCACTGGCAACCTCCCCATTCCTTATCACGAAGCCATTGGCTACACTTTATTGGACATAACATATATGGAACAGGAACTATATGGAATCTGTTGCAAGCATGCATAAAGTCAAAAAAAAAAACAACCCATCAATACTTGGACCATATTTCGTGAGAAAGTAAAAGTAAATTTGTGCACATATATCAAATAACACAACTGGTATGTTTGATATGTATATATATATATGTATTTATTCATTTAACGTTATCATCATCTCTACAATTTTTTTTCCCTTTTTTTCTTTGTATTTAATTATTTATTTTCTCTCAATGAACAATGATGGCCTACATGGGGTGCTGCTTGTGTTGAGATTCTGCATTACATGTGGCAACTCCATATTCTTGTGTGGTGAGTGCATAAATCTACTTTACACAACTTGGGAAAATGTAACACTGTAATACACCAGACACCATTTAACACAGCTGTACAGCTTAACTTGACTTAAACAGTTTCCTAACAGACCGCTTGACTGTAGTTGTGGTTAAGAAGTTACATTAATAAGACTGTTAGAGGATTTGTTTAGATGAAGTTTGACGGTACATTATTGTAATGCCCAGCCTTACAGTACAGTATTGTTACAGTATTGGATAATAATCTTTTAACTACCCAGCTAATGTTAATTACTGTATACATTACAAGAAGTTGACATTACTATTATCAAACAACTGTATTAACATTTATAAAGCAGCTAAAACTTGAACCTGGTGGTGTTGACAGATGACAGTATTAGTCTGTGTTTTCGTAAATTAACATAAGCTTGACAAGTTTTACCCCTCACACTTCCACAGCTCCACCCTCTTATTCAAATATGGGCACTTATGTTTCCAAAAAACTAAGACGGTGACAGACAAAATGCCAAACTCGAGGCTGCAAAAGTAGTTCACAAACCAATAGGTAATGTCACAGAGGCTTCATCCACTTTTTATAATCTTCAGTGACCATATTGAATAAGAGAGTGGAGCTGGGGAAGAGTGATGGGTAGAACTCACCGAGCCAATGCTAACTTACTGAAAACACTATAGGCTGTTAAAGAACAGTGGTAGTCTACATGTGTGGTCAGTTATTGTAGCTCTGTAAAGCGTAGTACTTTCAAGTTTATTGCTTATGACTCCATATGAACATTTTCACAACACACATAAAAATGCACAAATGTCACCATAAGTATAACTTATACAATATAACAATATAAAGTGCAGTAACAGCTTTTATTATACTCATAGGTTGATGTCTGCAGCTACAACAGATTCGCCAACAGATACACGGTATGTACTGTCTCATTTCTAATAAACTCCACCTCATGAGAGTTAAAACTTAGGAATGACTGCCCCGCTGAGAAAAACAATGGAGCTGCACCTCAACTATCTAAACATCATTTTCAAATATGCACTTTGATAAAGACCAAGTAAGGAAACACTTATTGACAGCAAAGTTTTTTTTTATTGTCATTACAAAATCAAGAGTTAAAAACTATATAATATGTACAAAAACACTCAGTAAATGTCTGAAGGGACAAGAAGGGAATGTTGTAACACATAAAAAGGAAACTAATAGGTCATACTGGACATATGGAAAAAGGCCGCAACATATAATCCTCATGTGAATATATAAAATAGGGAAGTGAGCTGTAGATAGCTGACTGTAACAAATAATACATGAAAGTCTTTCACTTTTTTTCACTTGTTATGGATTCATGGTGCTAGTTTCAGACCCAGTAGTAATTCAGTAATGGTTCAGTGCCGACTTACTTGATTGTCTGTTGATTTGACTGTTTGAGGAAAAAAAAAGGAAATATATTTGATAAAAACATGAAAAGTCGTTTAGTGATATTTCATGTTAAATTTTTGTAACTTTGTATTGGATGCCTGTGTTCCCAAACGATCATGATCAATCTACCAAAACCACAGGTACTATTTATTTTCATTTTGGTTAAATCCCAGAAACTTCCGTAAGGGGAGGAAGTAGCATTTTTGCAGATGCATATAAAAAATTGGGTTTCCAGTACAGGTTGGGTAGTGACTCTAACCACATTATATTTTAGGCTATAAAATTAACGGGGGTGCATTACTTGACAAAGCCAATTTTGGCAGAACTGAGCATAACATCAACTCTTTTACATTGAGTCATAGCACCACCTGCTGTTGTGGACAGTCATCAGCACAAATAGGGTAGAAACACCAAAAGTCACGTGATACTTTTCCGTCTTCGTAGGATATATTTTTTGTACTTGGCAGACATGCTGTATTTGTTTCTGAAGCATGATGTATTAGAAATATTTTGGATATTTATTTGATAGGTATTTGCAATACAAAATGCATTTTTTTGTTATGGTTTTTTGTATCTGCAAGCCAACCTGTGTTAGTGAATAGCAAGGCATTTGTAAAACACATTTTGTTTGTTAATTTTAGGCAGGGAATTTACCCAATACAGGGATAATGAATACACAAGACACACAGAACCACACCCAGAATCCAAAATAAAGAGCTGCATAAAGGAGTTAAATTTACATCAGTGACATACATACAGTAACATGAGTGAGGTTTCAATATTGCTGGCATCTGCGTAATATATACTGTGCTATTTCATTCACAGAGAAAAGTACTTGTCTAGGTTCAACCCAAACTCTGAGCAAAGTCAAAACCCCACATATTCTGTCATGGCCTATTCTCTAAGTGCTCATACTAAAAAAAACTGACTGGCAGCAAAACACCAAGAGGACACAGAGCCCTAACACCTACATGGACACCAGCAGCAGTTAAAAAAGTAACATGAACAAAATACCTGTAGAGACCTCATGGTCTCACTCTTCACAATACTGATGTAGCTCACATTCATTCTGTTTAACAGTCAGAAGAAAACAGTATCTAAACACACAGGAGGGGGATGATAGTCAGGACAGTGTGTCAGCGCTGTAGCTCATCAGATCCTTAGGTGGACAGCAGTACCAGAGGAATATGGCGCTGTGCATGATGGGAACCATATATCAAGGGTCATTAACAATCATGATGTCTTCTATTCTTCTAGTATGACTGGTCCTTTATGCTCAATACTGGGTCCACCAGTTTATTATGAACATGCATCAGACCTAAAATGAAACGAAAATGGAAAAATGTATTAGACACACATCTCTGCAAAATTGCTAGTTAGTGGTTTCAATTCTTTGTAATATTGTGTCAAACAAATATCTGACATTGTTAGAGCTCTTTGTTAGGACTTTCAGAGTGAGGTTTTCAAGACTTGGCATGGCTGAGAAAAGAATGCTGATCATGTAATGACACAATTATAACATAACTGCCTTATCACAATTGTTTGAGCTAACCACAATTATTCTGCATTCTGTATAGTCATAATCGTTTCCATTCAGATAAACAGCATAAAAAAAGCAGGATTCAACTAACAGAAATGTCATATTTCATCACTATTCTTTCTTTTCCATCATTTGAGATTTGCCTGCCACTCTTTTTAATAATGCATCTTGTTGAGCCCCCCTTTTTTTACTATGATATAGTGGTATCTGAGTAGAGAATTGGTACCAACTGTTTGTCTTTAGACACTGAGGCCTTACGGAAGTGACACAGCTGCTGGCGTTGATTGTAGCTACTTTTCACAATTCTTGCATCACTTGCGACACACCACTGCTCCGCTTTGTTGGAAATACATACCGAGTTTATTTTTGACATCCACTGCATCAATCCACACAGCAGATGAGATGGACAGGAAACATATACAGGAATAGCATAGAGCATCCTGTACATTTTCAAAATAAAACTCTCCATGCAGACTACAGATCATATAAAATCACTACATCAATGTCAATAATGAACATGTCAAAATATTTGAGGGTGAATTAATTTTTAACAACTAAAAACACAGCCATAAATATCTGATCCATCTTCAAAATTCCACTATTAACTTGGTAAGCTACAGCAAGAAAGTAAACACATAACAGAAACCATTTAACTACATACCCTACTTATCTGTGGTAGAAACATAACAATCAAGTAAAAATTACCTATTCAGGGATTGAATAATATTGAATGCTCTGCTTCTGGAATGTTCCTGGTACAGAGTACGGAACTAAATTGCATCAGATGTCCATGACCCAAGAGTAACCCCTGAGGTGACTGCATCGTGTTAATGACAGTAACATGGCTGCCAGAGCTGATCATGGCCACTCTACACTTTGCTAGAAATATGTATGTGAAAACAGTATTCTTAGATTGTATGTGCTCCTCTCTGAGTCTTTCTAACAGCCAAACTGTATCACAACAAACAAGATCAGCTGTGATGAACACGGGGACAGACAGTGTCACCTTTACTGCTCTACACAGCCATACTCACAGTCACTACACAATAGCTGTCACATCTTTTTCAAACTCAGTTAGTTCAATTTTTCAATTAACAGAAACTCACTTTTGTACATTAGTTAAAGTGTCCTGCCCTGGGTGTACAATAACAGTCAGAATGCTGTTGGTACCTTTGAAGTATTTCACAGTTTTGACTCGTAGCTCCAGGGTGGCGTCCTCATTGCACACAAAGATGGTACGTGGGTGCTGCTGGAAGGCTGATACGGTCCACATGTGGTTGACTCCCTCCTCTATGGCTTTATACAGGGCAAAGGCTTTGTGTGCTCCTGTGATCAGAATCATCACCTGGGAAAACAGCAGTCAAACACAGAGCTCAGAAGGAATATGAACAAGAGATACAGTACAAGACAGTCGACCCTAAGACATGGTCAAGATTAAACTAATGGAAGTGTTGATTCCCTTCATATATATAATTTCAATATGGGACCAAGAATAAGAGTTGGATTTGGAGGGATGAGAGATTACTTTTTATGCGGTACTACGAGGGGAGTGCTGCCAACTGCAGGAGTGCAAATTTATTCATCATTAGGGAGCAGACAGACTTTGTGGATCTAGAGACCAATGCTGTCAGAGGTTTAAATGGAGATCTGGGGTCATATGCAAAAAGCCATGTATAAAGAGTTGCTCCTAGTGACAAAATTCAAAGAAATTCATAGAACTATGATGTTTTCTAAGGATTTGCCCTTACCATTCAGACTAGATTCTGGTAAAGATAAAAGTTACCCACAAAGTATCTGAGCCCTTCACAGAGCTCCTAAGGTGAAAAACCATTAGAGTAGGCTGAGGACTTTGTCCAGATGGTTTCTTCAGCAGAGGAGAAAATGGAATAATAACTCACTGAATGACAGTGAGTTAATCTACAGATTAGTTCATGCAGGAATAAGCCAGCAATCACAAAAGTTAAAACCCCTTCTCCTCTGTTAATATCAAATAGCTTAAAGCTTCAGAGCACTAGACTCCATTTACAGACTGTAGAAAATCACTGAGTTGATTGTCGTCATAGATGACTAATAACAGGTGTTTTCAGGGAGGTGGTGGGGAAGAAACATGGCAGCTGTACTTGTCCTTCACTTTTCCATAATGGTATGAAACAACATCATATCATCTATCTCTATGTTTAGTCTTTTGATTTGGACAGAGAGGAGAGAACTGCAGGAGGAAGGTGCCTATTTTTAGATTCTGCCATTTTTCATCTCATTTCCACCTCCCACAGCTAAGTACTAAAGCAAATAAATAGATAATAAGTAACAATTATCAGTGTGTGAGTAGGATACTTCTGATACAGGAAATAATTGAGACCACCACTGATTTCTCTGTAGATATACAATTTAACAATCTACAATGAAAATCTTGTTAGAAATTCATCAAGGTGGTTTACTAATTACTGCAATTTACAATAGGCATGATGAATCCTAATAACAAACACATTCAATAACTTGTGTATAAAAGTATAAAAAACTGAAATAGTAAAATTCCTTAATAATGCAATTAAAGTGACATCATGGAATGTAAAGAGAATTCAGAACCATGTAAAAAGATCCAGAATTCTGTCTCACTTGAGAGCCCTTGGTAGTGATATAGCTAGGTTACAGGAGACCTACCTAAATATGGAACGATCACTTAAATTAATGCAAAAATTGGTGGACCAAGTATTTTCCTCACCAGGCTCAAGTGGTATAAGAGGCGTCAATATTTTGATATCTAAGAAATTGTCTTTTAATGTAATTGATTTGGTTAGTGATAAGGAAGGGTGATACCTGATGTTATATGGTACACTGCTGAATGAAAAATGCACTCTGATTAATATTATGCCTCAAATTCTGCCCAAGTATCCTTCCTAACACCTGTTTGTGCTCTGTTGGCAAGATATGCTCACTGTCCTATTTTGATGGGTGGAGATTTCAACTTAGTCAAAGATGCGACAGTCAATCATTCAGGCCATCCTCTTCCAATAGATAGATCACTATCAAGCGTCTTTAAAGAATTGTTAGATTCGCTGGCATTGAGTGACATGTGGTGACTACTGAAGCCCCATTCTCATGAGTTTACTTTTTATTCTAAGGTACATAATTTGTATTCTAGAATTGATTACCTTTTACTGCCCAACTCTCTTAAGAATGTAATCAATGGAGAATTACATAGCATAATTATTTCAGACAATGCCCCCCAGTCGATTATTGTTTGTCTAGTTGCAAATGAAAGTAAATCCACACAATGGATTTTCAACAACTCACTTGTAAAAGATAACACATTCATCTCACTAATCCAAAAGAATATTAAAGAATGTATCACTTAATTTAAATTAAGTGATAAATTCTTTAATCTCACTAATCCAAAAGAATATTAAAGAATTTATCACTTAATTTAAATTCAGTATCTCCTGTACAAATTGTATGGGAGGCTTTCAAAGCCATCTGCCGTGGCTGGATACTAAAATACACATCGGCTCAGAAGAGAAAAGCGAATGAAAAGAAAAATAAATTATGAATGGAATTTGAAAACACTGGAACTGCAACACACGCAGGACCCTAAAAATCAGTCCCTTCAGAAATCGCTACTTACAACACAAGCCGAACTGCAGGCAATGCTTCACAAAGAAACTGTATTTAGTCTTTATCAACTCCGTAGGAAACACTTTGAATATGGCGACAAAGCGAGGAAGATGCTTGCCCTTCAGCTGAAACAGATTGAGAGTAAAAGATCAATCCCAGCCATCAGAGACTCTGAAGGTACTCTCATCAGTGACTCCAAATTAATTAATCATGCATTTAAAGAATTTCATTCAAAATTATATCAGTCTGAGTGTACAATAACAATTTAACAAAGAAGTATTCAATTTACTTTTTTCTGCCTTATTTACTTATTTACAGTTAAAAGCTATTATAACAAAAATCATCTCAGCAGGCACCCACATAGGCTGTTGTACATATCTCGATGACAGTCTTAAAAAATTGGCATTTGGGAGGGGTATGGTTGCTAATATATACAAGCTGCTTCTCCTAACTGCAATATCAAAACACAAAAAAATGGAAGGAAGATTTGGGTCTGACATTTAGCCCACATGAGTGGGACATAATTTGGAAGCAATCTGTATCAATGTCTAAATGTGGGTGTGGGGAGAGAGGCACTCTTATTCAAGCCCTATGGTACTGTCCTGCAGTTAAAACCATGTGAGATGGGGTCAAAAATATTGTAGCTTAGCTACAAAACATATCTCTTACCCCTGAAGTTTGCCTGCTGGGAATCCAATCAAAGTACATCACTTGTCTGCATGCCAGAAGTCTAATATCTTTAGCAAGCCTAGTAACTAAACACAAAATTCTTATCAATTGGAAAATCACAAAGAATTTGTGTTTTAACCTAAAAAACTGGCTAGAGGACTTCATAGACCTCATTGTATGGAGGATGCAGCAGCCTCCCTGTCCTGTCTGGATGGAGGCGGAGACACTTTTTAGGAGGGGCTGGAATGCTATTTGAACTCGGATCTCCTCCCCCTCTCATAATGTGGTGATGAGGATAATGAACTACTACTAATAATAAGAAAAACTACTCTTATGTCACTTTTGCAACTGTGTGTAAAAATTGTATATGTTACATCCTGTTTTTGTATATGTAGTTGTATAGAATTAATAAAACTTAAAAAAAAAAAATAGAAACATGCTGTTAACATTACAATGCACAGTGATGAAAGTGAAACTAACCGCACACACATTTTACAATATACACACGGGTACAGGCACATCACCGTCAGTGTTTAGACCGTCGGATACACAACAAAATACCTGTACACGAGTCAGACCCTGAACCAATGTAAAGCAGAGACGACCACTCTCACACCAGATGTCCATGTTATTTTCCAAATAACTTCAGAACTGATAACTTTGCAGTGCAAATCGATGACACTGACAAAATATATCACGGTACATCCATGAAATGAAACAGAAGAGCAGAACATCGTGCACAGGCAGAAGTGAAAGTTAATTACCATGGTAATGGGGACACTGTCCACTACGCCTGTGCAAAATCAATAGTAAAATGTAATAATTTTACATTTTACATTGATACATGCTGATAAGACAATCCAGAACTGAGAGCATATTTCCATTTCATTTCTAAATCTGCTATATTTGATGGTTGTTCCTGACCTCAGTTTTGAGCATGGTAACTTCAGATTTGGTATTTGCACTCATTGTTTATTCATTTTCATAAAAGACCTGTTCATACCCAGCCTGATAATAGCACTGATAGTATTCACTCTACTGGTGTTGGATATGATCTAAGGGGGCGAGGGTCTACAATCTCTGATTGTCTAGTTTATGATAGGGTGAGCAGGTCCCAACAAGCCAAATGTGAGAAAAAGAGTATGTTTGTGTGGGATAATGTGGGACATGTTACCAATGCTGAGAGGTAGACTTACCTTTAAATATATTGTCTATATAACTTAATAAGCACATGCAGTTATCATTGTTCAAAAACACAAGTACATTTTGTCTCCTCAGATCTACTTCACACTATTTGACATTTTCTCCTTTGGCAGCTGAAAATAAAAAGAATAATACAGTTAAAAATGAAAATGTAGATTGGACTGATTTTGTTCATTTTATTTTAACACGAAATCAAAATGAACAAAATAAGCACTAAATCAACAAAATTGCTGAATGTTTTGGTAGATCTTGTGTCTTGTATTTATTTTACTCTGAAATAATTTTGAATCAAGCATAGTTTTTGCAGATTTTCCATAAATTTAGTTAAAATTTGTGACACATTTGGATGCAAACCTGACTTTAATCTGCTTGAACTCATGTATGTTATGTAAATCTAAATGTGGGACATTGTCTCAATAGGTGGGACAAATAATGCAGTGCAGTCCTACACAAAGTTAGACACCTGGTCACCCTGTAATAAGACCGCTATTTCTAAAAATGATATATTAATCTTTTCTTCACAACACTAGTTTGGTTTGTCAACAGCGTTAGTACAATAGCTTTTCTTTTTTTTTTTTTTTTAAACAGAACACTGAATGAATGAATGAACTGTGCTTCATTCTGACCTCCTTGGCATCCATGACAGTCCCCACACCCACAGTCAGAGCCATAGTAGGAACCTTGGAGAGGTTGTTGCCGAAGAAACGAGCATTGGCCACAATGGTGTCTTTAGCCAGGGTCTTCACTCTGGTCCTAGACACCAGGCTGGAACCCGGCTCGTTGAATGCTATGTGGCCATCAGGACCGATACCTACAGAAAGACAGAGAAACAACGGGACAAAACTAAGCTAATGATAGAAGGTAGAACACAGAACAAAAGCAAAATAACAGCATGTGACTGACCACCGACAAAAAGCTGGATTCCTCCAGCTTCTGTGATCTTCTGCTCATAGGCCTGACATTCAGCCTCCAGGTCATCTGCATTTCCATCCAGGATGTGAGCATTGGCTGGATCAATGTCGATGTGTTTGAAGAAGTTGTTCCACATGTAGGAGTGGTAGCTCTCTGGGTGACCACGAGGTAGACCTGCACAATATGACATTTGCTCTTTAAACTTTGTAAGCTGTGTTCACAGTGCTGAAAGTTCCCCATTAGGAAAACACTCAAATCTGGGAAACTCTGACTAGGACTTGGCAACATGGCTAAAATGGCTCAATATATAAGAGAAACAGTGATATACACTACCCTCCAAAAGTACTGGAACAGTGAGGACAATACTTGGGCAATAGCCCAATAGCCTATATATATATATATATATATATATATATGGAGGAGTATATATGGTATCCATGGTAACAAGGATGCTGTGTGTCCCTTACTATACCTGTACAAAATCATGGATACCTCTACAGTTAACCGGCACTGGTCTCTCATCTAATGTTATTTTTTCAGATCACACTTTTTAAGGCAATATTTTTCATTATTTGCACGATGCTTTGCATTTTTCCACACAGATGCATGCCATGGAAGTATTATGAGAACTGGACACCAAAATGGTGCCGGTGTTTAATGGCAAGTTGCTCACTTCTGCATACACCAAAAAAGTTGCTGGCTTCTGTGTTAATTCTGTGTTATGTGGCCTAACATTTCACCTGCTGCCCCGACCTGCGCCTTCCCATTCAGACCAATGGCCACATGGACTGTTAACTGCGCTGACATCACAGATTTTTAAATCTCTTTTGGGCACTGAGAAGGTTAAAACTGATAATAAAACAATAAATAACAATCAAACCTTTTTTGCAGTTGTAGGTGTCCTGTCAGCAGTTTTACTGATGTCTAGCAAAGCAAATAGCCTGTTACATGTTCATTATGAATATGGTCATTTCTTATATTTGACATAAAATACTATCAAATATATTGATATTTTCAGTATTCCCCCCAACTGAAGCTCTAACACAAACAAACTTTTATCTGGGACATTCTCCTGAAATAATATATAAATGAATATGTACTCATCAGCTCAGTATCATTTTTAGAGAGGAACTACAAAAACACACCGTCTACTGGCAGTGACGCTGCTGACTGATGCTTTCTCTCCCTCAAAAACAAGTAAGGATACACTGATACACATACTATTTATACTATACTATACACACAAAACAATAATATCCATCCATCCATCCATCCATCCATCCATCCATCTTCTTCTGCTTTATCTGGGTCCGGATTGCGGGGGCAGCAGCCAGAGCAGGGAAGCCCAGACTTCCCTCTCCCTGGCCACCTCCTCCGGGGGGACACTGAGGCGTTCCCAGGCCAGCCGAGAGATATAATCCCTCCAGCATGTCCTGGGTCTGCCCTGGGCACCGAACGGTGATGGCCCTATTGAAATTGAAGGAGTTATTATTTTTACACTATGCGCCCATTTTTGAGGGACTAAATATGCACAAAAATCCTGAAAAGCGAAATGAAATCAGACGTGGTGAAAACTTTGATTTTAGGATATTTTATAATGAAACAGCAAAAGTGGCCCCCTAAAGACCACTGCTACTACTTTGCACTACTCTGCACTACTTTCACCGATCCGCACGAAATTCAGTACTCATATGTATTTACACCCAGATCTACAAATAACTCTTTACACTGATGACCTCAACCCAACAGGAAGTCAGCCATTTTGCATTTTGTCCCCATTTTTGGTGATTTACTCACGTTGAGGATTTACTCGTCCTAGAGGTTGAAGATGAAAAGTTATTAAAATCTTGTGTTTTCATGACACCATACATTCAGGATAGGATCTCAATTTGTACATGTCAACGATCAATTATCCACCCAAACTAAGGTGAGTCACGGTGTCCCACAGGGGTTTGTACGTGGACCAATTCTTTTTACTCTATACATGCGGCCATTAAGTGATATCATAAGGAAACATGGTATAAGTTTCCACTGTTACGCCGATGATACGCAGCTTTATTTATCTATGAATCCGGATGAAACAAATCA
>JAPQRN010000351.1:0-18323 GCA_037367275.1 Coranthus polyacanthus | reverse complement strand
GAGAGAGAGAGAGAGAGAGAGAGAGAGAGAGAGAGAGAGAGAGAGAGAGAGATATAGATATATAAAAAAAAGACATCTCATCATATAGCCTACATTTCCATAGGAAGCCCATCTGCTTCATTATGCAGATGGTTAACTGTTCCTGCCTCTGAGGAACTGGCTGAAAAGGCAGCACCTTAATTCTATGGATAAGTCAGCATAGACTAAGCAGTCCCTTAAATCACTGTCCCATTTAGACATGGAAAAACAAGGCTAATTTAGGATCTGACTGCAGAATGTGCAGCTTTTGATTAAGCAGATATATAGGGGGATTTTTAGTGCCCCTGCAGAGACCTCATCAGATCAAGAGGAAAAGAGAAGGAATAACTGTAGGCTTTCAGCCTAATGCACGTCTCCCAAATTCCAAATAAAAATGTAATTTATACCCTGTCTACACTAATTAATTCTCTAGGTTTCTACAGAAAATCCAGATGTAAACAGTAGAGATTTTTTTTGTGTTATCTGTGTGTTCACACATGGCCATTGTTGCTTTGTGTAATGAATATACACCTGTATGTCTGTATCTCAAACAACAACAACAATGAATATATAGGATATATAGTTTTCTTTACATGTGGTTAGTCCTTGCAGTTACAAAGGGGTAGTTTGGATGTTTTTGAGGTCGGTGTAGGACCTGCAGTAGATCACAGTCACACATGCATCAGTATTGTGAGAAATCTTCAAAAAATCCAAACCAACACTTTTAAGTTAATTTAAGCCTGTGTTTCAGTCTCACATATTTCATATCAGTCCACATATACAGACACAATTATTCGCTAAATCTATTTCCTTTACACTTTAGTTTTTGGGTTTTTTTTAGTTTTCACTTAGGTTTTTTTTTATGTGCACATTGAAAATGTGAATAAAAACAGCTGGATGGACTTTAGCCTGTGGGTCAGATCATATTGGATGTAGCAGACACAAAGGCTTTAGACTGTCATGAATTTGAGCAGTAGTAACTTACATTATGTTATAAATGTAAGTTATAGCTGCAGTGCTTGATAGTTTTTTAGTGTCATTGTGCAAAAATTGTGATTGGAGAGAACACAAGCCTTCTGCTTCTACTCCTTACCTGTATTTTCAGGCTGTAGAAAATCTACCTTGTGACGCCCAGATTTTGGCAAATCATTGAGGTTTTCAGAAAAGTAGAGGGGTTAAATACGTGATTGACAGCTGTAATTACCAATCACTGATCAGATTTGGACAGATGCGACCTGGATGCGATTCTATGGCACTGCCCCATGTCTTGGCATAGAAGCTTGGCCAAGTGACTTCACAGAATGAAACAACATCAGGTTGTTGCTATTTATATTCAGTCTTTTGATTTGGACTCGAAGGAGAGAGCTGCAGAAGGAAGGTGTGTATTTTCAAATTCTGGCATTTTTTTTCCTCCTGATTTTGGCTCCTTCAGCTTTAACAGAAAAAACAGAAACACGGCCCCCAAATAAGACATAATTGGAACAGTAAGGAAAATGCAAATTAAACAAGAAAGCAGTGATATTAAAATGATCTTTGACTTGTATTTCATTGTATGAACACAACATATTTCATGTTTTGTCTGGTCAACTTCATTTCATTTGTAAATATACATTCATTCATCACATTCAGGATGAAACACGTTTAAAAAAAAGTTGGAATAGGAGCAATTTAGAACAATGTGATTTGAAACATAGGGTTGGAGTGATGTAGCAGCCGATGATGAGCACTTGTTTGTTTGTTAATAAAGTGCTTGCAGCTTGTTCACCAGCCGTGAAGGGATGAAGAGCATCAAGGAGAGAAAGAAATGAGGATAACACGCTGGAGAATAGAATAATGTCTGTGTATGTGTGTGTGGACACAGAGGCTTAACCTATGATTGGTTCAACATTTCACTGTCAGCTGCAGAATGGTCTAAATGAGGGTCATCGCTCCCTGAGAGGAAGGTCACCTCTATAGAGACACACATATACACTATGTGCATGAAGTGCCTGCTGCTTGCTGTGTTTATCTACAGTATCATGTTTTTCTCTTCTAGCTGATCTTTCACAGAGACACCCACAAAGGATAGTGGTTATACGATACACGTGAAAAATGATAGTGTGGTGACTGATGTGTGCATTCTGGCGGAATAATGGAGAAACAGTAAATCTAAATACACTGGTTACAGTAGTAATTAATGTAGCCAGGGTCACATCAAGGGTTTTAGTACTGAGGGCAGACACCCATCATGGGGATAATACATGGAAAAGAATTTGCTTGGAAAAAAACAGGATACAGTCACTGTAGGTTCTCTAATATATCAAGTTTGATCCAGATTCTGCCAAAATTCTGGATGCTATGATTCAGAACAGGAAAAATTATGGTTCTTACAGATTTTCAGGCACTGTAAGGCAACAAATGAAGATAAGGACATGCAACTAGCATGTAGCTGAGAGTCTGCTACACAGATTTGTTGTATCTTCAATAGTTCTGGAGCTATATCCAGAAGAAAACCGCCATTAACAAAATAGTGAATTTTGTCAATAACTATTAAACTAAACATGATACCAAGATTATTCCACAGGCAAAAGGAATGTTTTATTTTCAATGAATTCAATAAAGTAGTATTAGTTTTGGGTGTAAGTCACAATATGTGCAGAATTTAGCTGTTTGGTGGAGGTCTGCGCTCTCCGAGTGCTTTTCTAGTTCTTCTTGTGTCCATGTTTGTGATTGGTCACCTGCTGTCAACTCATAACCACAGTCAGAAATCCTGGGTTGACAGACTGAGTTGAAAATGATACTACTTGGAGTGACTGAATATTTGGTTTGGTCAAACCGACGGAAAGAGATCCTCGTTCTGTTGAACGTGCCTCTTGATACAGGCCCCTGTTTGAAGTTGATTTTGAGTGTTGTGAAGTGTTGATTTTTTTGACACTCTAGACTAGGTCTTGTAGCCTCTGGGTTCCTCATTTTAAAAAATTGTTGATGATGTCAAGTCCATCAGATGGCATCAACATCTCTATCAACAGAGTGTGTAGCCTGGGCTCACAGGCATCTGGGATGGACCATCACTCAGTGGAAACGTGGATTGTGCTCAGACCAGTATTCCAGGTCTTTTTTTGAAAGAAATGGACGCATGTGCTCCAGAAGATGTTAAATCAGCCTTTAAAATATATTTTAAAAAATTAAAATAATTAAAATGGTCATTTTTAAATTGAACCATTTTCAAATGCAAATCCAACACCAGAGCAGATAAAGATACAAAAGATTGTTTCTTGTTTAGATGATGATGATCACAGTTCACATAACAGCCATGCACACAGGTGAAGATCATTGCAGAAAACAGTTGACAGGAAATGAAAAAGGTTCAATATGCTGCATGGCAAAACCCAGAAGCCAATGTCTAATTCAAAAAATCTGTCTTGGCCAGTGTCTAATTCAATGCAGTGTCAACACTAATATTGAAAAAACTGTATTAGGTGCATTTCCATAAATGTATTCAATATGCATTTTGAAATTTTGCATTGGAAAATGTAGTAGCACTTTACATTAAAGCTTGGTAATAACATGATAATAGTGTGTTAATAGTTTGGTAATGCATAGGTAATAAAGTAGTACTACCATGTAATTACCAAAGTAATAGCCATATAATAACTCCTGTAACAACCAATGAAAATTCTTGGTAGTAAAAGTGGTAACAACCATTTTATAAAGCTGAAATTCATCTTCTATGTTCCAAACGCCCCTTTTATTTGAAGTTAATACTGTAGAAGTTTAATGCTGTGACGTATTACCTGGAAACACTTGTGGTTTCTGTGTAATAACTATGAATCAGAGCTGCAAAATGCAATATCACCTGTTTTTATTTATTTCATTGAAATGTTAGATTAAAGGGGACCTGAAACAGTGAATACTATTACTGTGGTTTATTTTATTTGTACCTTAGGTAAGATATGGCCATGAAATAAAACTTGTAATTCACTTGGATTTATCAGAAAACTAGATTGTATTTCACATTGTCACTGGCAGGGGGGAAGCCAGGTGATGACGTCACTCAGTTGGTTGGTCTTGGTTGGTCTCGTTAGCTTGTACAACAGTAGTTACTGAAGTAAACGCATGATTATTGAGATATTGTAAGTTATGTCTCACATTATATGTCATTACAACGTACTCAGAATTTTACACTGACAACTAAATTAAATAATATCACAATTTATATGACAGGTCTGAGCAGATCATGGTTCAGATTACATAAAGGAACTGGATGCTGTTTGATCACATTACATCCTGTTATTAGGCTGTTTATGTGAATTCAAATAAATGCAGCTTGTGATAGAGCTGCACAGAAAAGTCCTGAGAGAAGTCTGAAGTGAAGTTACTGCAGTGAAGCAGAATAATCGAAGATGACAGGAAAGAGAAAATGAATGGGATCAACTACAGATATGTACTGGTATGTTAGCTAACTCTGTGTATCCATGTGTTTGGTTTAGGTAACTGTCAGTTGTGTTTATATGGTAAATACATTAGACTCCTCTATACTGCTTATGATTGTATAGCCAGTATGTCTGTTAATTAAGTCAGAAAAACTACATTTGCACTACATCGCAAACATAATTGCAAATGCAAATCAGCCACATCTTCATGTCTGTGTATGCCAATTAGTCATGTGGAGTTAGGATTCGAGAGGGAGGTGAAAATGTATTAAAAGAAGTGAAAATCACCTCAAGCTGCAGAGGCATCTTCAGGAGCTCTGAGCAGCTTGTGGAGGAGAAAGTTACGATGACGTCCCATCCACGACTTTCGGGTGTGTTGTCTTTGTATTTACGTATTTTCACAGTCTGATACTTCAACAGTACAACAACAAACTGCAACTTTCTTGACTTGATTTTTTTAAACTGACAAACGTGTAAATGACAGCACAAGTCAAACAGAATCAACACATTACTTATCTCTCACCATTGACTGTAATTACAAATTTTTCTGAAGTTAGGTCCCATGGGGAACATCCAGAAGGGGTGGGACTTCACCTCTCTCTATGTCTGGTACAGCAGGTATGGACTGATGAGGAGACTAAATTATTCCTCAGTTGAATCTGTGAAAAAAAACAAACATTACAGTAATTTTCGATGGAAAACTGCAACAGAATGCTTTACTTCAACTATGTTTATTCAAGCCATGTGTAACGTGGCTTCAATAAAACAGACACCCAGTAAAAATAGGGGCTGGGGAGTAACTATAGTTCTAGTTATAGTATGTGCAGGTGGTGTGGTGGTGGAAATTTCCGCTCTCAATTCTGCCACATACTCTGAATAATAGGCATTGTCCTGCATCACCGGCTGGGTGGAGAGCAATTTGTTGGTCTGAGTGACAATTTGAGTCTTTTGTTTGTTGCTCTCGGCTCCATAGAATTATCCGCTGGTTGAAGTGTACTTGCAGCTTGAGAGAGGAAGTCATCTGGGGTGAGGTATGGGAGGTCTGAGCGGTCTGCTGGGTTCCTAATTTTGGCCAGATCATTCTGTCAAAGGGAGTGTCGAAGTGAACCCAAAAGCAGAACATGGGGATGCTGAATAATGAGTATGAAAGTCTTTAATGAAATATGTGCAGGCAGAATAGAAACAGGATGAAAGAATCCAAAACTCCTTAATCACGGGAGCAGGCAGGAGATATGTATAACACGGCAGAAAATCCAGAGCCAGGTGAGAACAGGGACAAGGTGGGGAAGCCAACAAGGAACAGGCAGGAGTGGGGTCTGAGCCAGACAAGGGGTCGACAGGAGAGAAAACAGGGTGCTCATGTAACAGCCTGGGGAGCATGGTGAGGAGAGGTGCGAAGTCACAGGGAGGTAACAGAGAGCCGGGAAGAACACTCATGCTGAGGAGATACCAGGTGGTAGCCACAGGCGGTTTGAAGACCCCAAGGCAGCACTCAAGGTGGAAGAAGGAAGGCTGGTGCATTCCACGGAGAACAGGTGAAGGACAGTGGTCAGTAGTGAGCACAGAGTTGGCAGCAGGGAAACAGTCTGAAGGTTAACACAAAGAGGTCTTGCATGCATGGATGCCAATGATCTGGCAGTGAGTGAGTGTGTGGCAAGAGTTTATATAGTGGCCCGATTGCTGATGTGTGGCAGCTGAGCGTACAGGTGAGGGGAATCTGCCTGATGAGGGAGCACGGTGTACAGCAGGGAGAGCAGAGAGTGAACACAGGTGAGGAGTGTCTAGCAGCAGGGAGAGAGCCAGGCAGAGGCAGGGCAAAATGAAACACCAGGTGAGTGGACTTGTTAGTTTACTGTCTGCTATTCAAATAACCAAAACAAACATGTTTATGAGCATCTAATATTAGCCACATACACAAAATGATTTGTGATTATATATTCATTTTATTTTCTGTTATTTGCACTAATTTACCAGAATTCAGTTCTGTAGTATTTGTTGGTGTGAGAACACTGTGTTGAAAGTCTTCGATTGCATCCCATGTCATGTGGCAAAAATTGATGTTATTGTCATTGTGAAATTAGGAAATGTTATCTCACCCACACTCTTGTTGAGTTTTTTGCAATTAATATTAAATACTGCAAAATAAAATGATCTAAGGCTTCTATTTATTGTATGCAATTGGCATTTTACACTATAACTGGATTGTAAGGAAGGGATTTAAGCCTATTTGAAAATTAGAGTGTGAAGAAGAATTGCTAAGAATACATCACTGCATAGAAAAATAATAAAATTCACTTGTGAGTATTACTACAGTCCAGTCTGTAAATATTTATGGAGCTGTGTGAATGCGTACTGTAGCATGTACATATACATACAGTATAATACAGAACTTGAGGGTTTCATTGCTGTGTGTATAAATAACCACAAAGGATGAATTGAGAGATGAATACATTCACCCAAAGTGGAATACTGTATATAATCTAGTAAGGGAGACCAGGAAGTTTTAACACCTAGAATTCCTTCAATCAGAAACAAGCCAGAGTTTTGACACTCAGTGTACACATGCTCAGTTAGATTGTCTCAGAGAAAAGGAGCCTTTAACTTACCTTTAACTTTCTGACTCTCACAGAAAGGTAAGGTAACATTTTCACTTTTCAATCAGATGTATTTTTTGGATACTGTCCTGAGATCAAACGTCTACACATCCAAACCAGTGTTTATTACTATCACTGTCTTGTGAGCTACAAATGACTAACATGTCAAACTATCAGCCAGGCTGGTTTACATGAGGTGAAAACGGCTGCTGATGCTGGGATGGATAACACAGTGAACCAACTTTCATTTATATGTTAAAAGTCTAAAGGCTTAACATGATGCACACATCTCACAATATCACTTGTAAACAGCTTCACAGCAAAAACAAAGCATTATACTCTAATAAATCTGTCACTAAAGTGTTTATGGACATACATATGTGTTTTAAAATCCAGTTCCTAGACCATTTTCCTATACAAGCTCTGTGGTTGTTAACCTGATAGTTGCACTTTAAATACAATATTTTAGCAGTTGACATACTGAAGTTTATATCATAGCAAATTGGCTTTTCTAGTGTAAAGGTTTTTTGATTTATTGAGAAAATTGCATATAGTGTTACAACTGTCCCAGGTTTCCCCTATACTACATCTATGTACATTAAAAGATACTCTCTAATACCTTTTTTTTTCTCCGTCTCTCCTAATATTATTTATATTACATTTACTTACATTTTGCATTTCTCATTCCTTGTGTTTCCTTGTATTCACTGTGGAATTAACATTCCCTTGTACAGGGAAACTTGTTTTTTACTTTGTATGACAATAAATGCTTTGACTTGATCTGATTTAAAACTTCCCACTGACTTGCAGATTAAAGTCACGCATTTAACCCCATAGTCGGTTTCATTTAAAACCCAGTGTGCTTGAATAGAGCCACAGCAATAAAATACTCCTCTCCAAGAAGGCAGTGCACTATATTCATCCTTGCCTGAGGCTGCCATTGATGTAAATCTGAATTTCCATGAAGCTCTACTCTGCACACGCCTACCTTGGTCACATATGGCAATCTGTCATCAACATAGGCTACTTTACAGCCGGGAATCACAACCACATGAGACTGTATGTGATCCTGCTTAACAGAGCAGAATAACAGAGAAAACATGAGGCAGATGGAGAAAGAAACAGACAAAGGAGGAGAAGAAATGCTGTGGTGGAGGAGAGCAGATCCATGAGGACATGTAGACAGAGAGGAGTGGAATGAAGCATGGGTGGCTGTTAGATTTCATCCAGATGGCTGAGCTTCTAATTTCAGATGCAATTCAACTGGAAAAATTAACAACACTGTGGGTGATTGGTTCAACAGTCTGCCAGTCATGCCAATCCGGAGAGGGGGGCGGGTCTCTGTGCCCTGTGCTTCAGGAGGGCACAGTACAAGCACAGAACGTAGTCTGAACAGCAGTCTGGCGCGAACAAGTGCTCTTTTTTCCATTTTCAGCATCTTCAATTAACAGTTTGCTGTCATTATAATGTCTAGGTTCCACGTTTGTTTTTGTTCGGATTAACAGCGCGCCCTGAGTTTTGTGGACTACGCGTTTTTCTTCCTGTTGCTACACTATGTTCGCTGTAAGTTGCCCTCCGCGTATTGATTGACCGCAGCTCGAGGCAGAACGCTGCTCGCGGTGCTGAAAGCGTCACGAGCCCAGAGGAGAGCGGAGTTTCACGAGCTGCTTCTGGTCGGAGATGAAGAGGAAGAAGCTCTCTGTGGCAGGCTTTTTACTCGCCTGGAAACTACTGCTGTTAATGAGGTGAGACCAGTGTGTGTGTGTTCCTGGGTCAGTCTATGGAAACGTCCATTTTGCTGTCTCCAGACTTCATAGCAATATAACACTTGAAAAAGACTGTAGAGATACAGTTTAGTCATATTTTGAAGTAGGACAATTTATAGAAAGTTTATAGATTTCCAAGTACCACAGAAATGCATGTCCACGCAGTCATGTTAAATGCAGTATTTTGTGGTCATCATTTTAATCATTTTCTTTTATTTAAACCGAAACAATGTGTACATTACTATCTCATAAGGCTGCACAATTTATGAAAAAGTCATATTGTGATTATTGTGGGCAATATTACGATTGTGATTTGTGTTTTCAATGTGAGTCTACTTGCTTGGTTATCAAGGCGAATGCACAGATTACTCATTGAAAAATGTCAAGTCAAACATACAAAGTAAACTAAAGTAAAATGGTTTTAAAAACTCCATAAAAATACAAAAACGTAAAAACATACTAAAAAATCTGACTTTGATTTTGCATCTTTAAGGCCTACACAGTACCTCTCTCTGCTCAGTGTCACCAAAATATCATCAGATAACAAGAGATGTGTAGCATTAATGTCGCTAGCATAGGTCGCTAGGTAAGTGAGTTTTTTCAGTCTTTTTTATAGGGATACTTATTGTCTGTCTGCACTTAAGTGTTTGGATTTAGTCCACGTTAACTTGCAGAGTTTGTGTAACATGTTTGCCGCTGCTGAAGAAATAAGATAAATAATTACCTAAGTCTGTGAGCTGCAGGTCAGGCTTCTGGACTCTGACAGTGCAGTGAGTCTGATTTACACAGAGGGTTTAGAGTTATGTCAGAGTGTAAAAACAGCTTTGATTCATCATAAAACTCCGGTGGGAAATTAGTCCACCGCAGTCTGTGTGATTAAAAGATGTACTGTAGCTGTCACAGATGTATGTACAGGAAAATGTGGACTAGTATTTATTTCATCTAGATATTGTCAAAATATTGTAATCATGTTGGTCCAAGATGATGCAAAAATGCAGAGTTTCTAGTCGGATAACAACAACAAAAAGCCTCCAGAAACCAGAGCAAACTAGAGGAAAACATGTTAAAGTTTGTAACTCGCCTACATTTTATAAGAGGTGAGAAAATTGTGATTAAGATCGTTGATCATGATTCTACCTGAAAAGATCGTCATATGATCGTCATATGATATGCCAGATTGCCCAGCTGTACTGTTAGTCAGTTTTGTTTTGTTTTTCTTCTTCCCTTTCTCCACCATCTTAGTCCAAATATGCAATTGTTTCCAAAAAACTAACATGGCCACAACCGTCTTGAAGTTTCAAACCAATGGCTGACCTCATGGAGGCTTCGTCCACTATACAGTCTATGGTCAAATACAAGTCAAGCAATTCAAGATAAAGAGATGGTTAAACCATATAGGAGAAGAAAGGAGATGACATCATTCATAATCAAACTTCAAATGGTGGCAGACGATACTAGAATAGTGATGGAAATATGACATTTGATTTTCAGATGAATAGAAATAATTGTAATGATTACGTAAAATGATTGCAGTTAGCTCAATTAATCACAATAAATGAGCCTGTGTACTTGTAACAAGCCTAACTTTTAGTCCATAAATTAAATATGTCTTAGATTGTTAATACTATGAAAATCCAACAGGCTTTATTTGAACACATTGATCCGTGCTTGGTTGGAGAATATTTACATAATATTGAGAAATTAAAATCGGCTTAATATTGTATGAATGACAGGACAGGACAAAATCAGCTGGAGGCTGTGCTTGAGTTCTAAAGAGTAAAGTTCTGTGTGACAGTTTTGACACCCTCAGTTACACATACACTTTGGGCTCATGAGAGCTTGTCCGAAAAACCTCTAATATACCCCAAAGTCCCAAAGGGCAGGTCAGTGCTGGTGATGTTAACATGATTCAATGCTCTTTCTACTCCCTTGGTATTTCTCCTCAAACAACCTCACAAATTAGATGACTTTTAGTAATGGGCTGACTTTTAAGTAATGCTCACTGAATTGAATTTTGACATGGTTTTTGACATGGATTTTCTAAAAGTTAAACAAGCCTGGATTCTCAAAAGTTAGGGCAGGCTTTAGCATAAAAAGCAGCTGAAAAGATCAAAGCCACAGCAAATCTTCTTAGAGGGTCATGGATGGATTCAAAGACAAAATGTAACAGGCTTATAGTCTGTCATTCAGCGGGATCTGGACTGGATCTGTCTCCAGCTTGTCATTCCTGTATAAATGATGCTCAGTCTTTGGTTTTCCCTCTTTTCTCTCTCTGTTTTTGGTCTGAATGCAAAAGGGCATTAGCCACAGTCAGTGGTCATACCATACTTTAAATACATAATATGATACTAGCACCACAGTAAGCGCATGATTTTATGTAGGAGATACTTTCAACTCTATTCATGAGCATATGTGGTGTTTTCAGCATGATGTGAAGATCTTGACATGTATGTAACTACTATGTATGCTCTTACTCTAGAATGTGCATAATTACAGTTGTCCTCAATTCTCCACTTTGGAACAGGGCACCATTTAGTATCAACTAGGGCTTGGCAATATCAAATTAATTCAAGTTTTATTTGAAAAAGGCCTAAATTGCAATGTCCAGAGCAGTCCATTGTTGTGATTTGTTGTGTTGGTAGTATTGCGGTGTACGGTTGTGACTTTCCTCTGTAAATTGATATATAATCATAAATCAGGGAGTGACTTACTCAAGAACACATCTAAGCAGAAAATTAATTTAACAGAATAAACAATTTAATTGTAGTCAGAGGTCCTTGTGTCGTAATGATGTGATATTGATGAGAATATTAACTCAAACGTTCACACAGTGACCTTTAGTCTGTGCTTTATATTTCTAAATTCCTTGTAACAATTTAAAATGATAGTTTGTTCTTGTGAGAAATATGCATCTGTATAACGTGTTGTTTTGTTGCTGCTGAAGAAATAATGACAAAGAATTACTGAAAGGTTCAGCTTCTGAACTCTGACGTGCATTGAGTTTGATTTACACACATACTTTCGAGTTACGTCACTGTAAAAATGTTTTTAAAAGTAGGATGGGACAAATTAGGCTGCTACAGTCCCAAGTAGTTAATGGAAACACTGCAGATGTATGTACTGGGAAATGTGGACTTGTGTTTACTTCATCTAGATATGTATGTATATTGTATCAGTATTTTCTTACACCCCTAATTGTAATAATGTTGGTCCAAAATGATGCAAAAATGTAGAGTTTCTAGTCAGATAACAACAACAAACATCCATCACACAGCCTAAGCCTCCAGAAACAAGAGAAAGCAAGAGGGAAAGTGGTTATAGTTTGGTTGTAAATCACCTAGATTTTATAAGAAGTGAGAAAATTGTGATTCAGATCATGGATCATGATTCTACCTCCAAAGATCATCATATGAGCCCTAATCTGATCTCGACCTGTCAGTGTTTGTGATTGGTCACCTAGTGCCAACTCTGCCTTTAAATTCAAATTGTGAGTCATCCATAAAAATAAAACAAATGTTAGCCCAACTATCAGCCTTAAAAAAACTGTATTCACAGATATGTTAATCTCCTGTTGTGTAAAACCCAGCAGCCCATATTAGGTTTTTTATGTTATTAAATATGCATTTAAAAATATGATCTGTTTTCTAAGGGTAACAATTAGAAATTTCTTATGAAAGCAAAGTTAGTGTAGACATTATTCACTTAAAAATAGTCTTTTAAAATGACCAACCACTACAAGAATGCATTTGCATAAATTTACATATGGATGTAACACTTCACACTAATTCAAATGTCCTGTAAAAGCTGTGAAAATGTTCCATTTCATTTCCATAAGTGTCCTTCATTATGCATCACATGCTTGTACACAAACAGACCTGCGTCTCTTCAATGTTTTAGTATTTGCATCTGCCTGCCTCTCTCCATTACAAGCCATTGTATGCCTCTGGCCTCAATGTAGGGTTTTACAGTCTGTTGAGGATGACTATGAATGTTCTGTGCATTTCAGAGGTGTGTTGACCCAGAAGAAAGATTGAGGCAAACACTAAGTACCGTACTCTGAATTATTAAGATTAAATTAAAAAACACATCATCTACCAGTAAATTTGACAAAAGCAAACTGTACTATGGTATGTTTTCCTGTAGTCAAACCTCTTCATTGGCTCTGAAGTACTCTTAGATGTCATCATTTATTTCAGCCTAAGGAGGATGTCAGAAAAAGATGAAATATTGTCCACACTTAAAAATCTGTTCCAGAGGCTCCAGATTCCTTTATCTAATTTATTAGCCCAGAGGAATTAAAGCAGTAGAAACATTTCAGCCACAGGCCTCTGTCAGTGTGCCATAATCTGGCAGCTCAGGCAGCATTAATCTACCGTTTTGTACCCGTTGGCACGTCTTGACAGTGAAATGATGCAGTATAAACAGATAGAAAATGGGATAAATGAGTGTCTGGTTGGAAATTTCTTGTACTGATGAAGTGCAGTAGTTAGTTGGAAACTACTATTGCTACTACTAAATTTATCTCAAAATGTGATGTACCATAACTGAGAGTTAAATCTCTGTAACTTGCTCATCACTAGTGGCCTCTGCTCATGGGCTGCAGATGAAAATGAGCTTTTAGCTATGCAATATGTATTGTCCATTGTAGAGTTTGCAGCCGTTTAAACTGACAGACATCATCAGCTCAGCTAGTAGCTTAAAGGTTTGCTTTATGGAAGTTCTGATAGTGTATATCAGTGTATCAGAGCTGATGAGAAAAAAGTTTACTTTGGCATCATTGAGTAGGACTACTAGACAGATAAAATGGCTATTTAACACAAGACTATGATAGCAATTAGTTTTGCCTCCCTTGGGTAGCAACACCGTTTATCAGGCTACAGTGTAGGGATGCGCACAAATAATCGAGAAGTCGATTAGTCGATACAGTACACATAGTCAACACATTTTTAGTTGGGGCGTTAGGAGATATATGTTTTGCTTCATAGAGATGCAGAACTAATGTTTATAGCACTGTTTCTGCCAGAGTGCTGCACGTGTGGAACAAGGAAGAGCCCGGAGCAGATGCTGGCAAAAAAACGAAGTGAAGAATTGCATTATTGTACTTAACTGGACAACAAGGTTGAATGCGCATTATGCAGGATTAAACTAGCTTTCCACGGTTCAACCAGCATGATGAAGAGTCCTTAAAACACTGTCACAAAAATGTTGAGCATCAGCAACAACAAGACCAAACAGAGTGACAATGAAAAGTTTGTGGAACATGAATACACTGAGCCTTCATGGAAGACCATTACCAGCCAGATTGAGGAAAATGTACAATGAGGTACATTGTACCTCCAATGAAATAAAATTTCAGCTTTTATTTATTTGATCACATTCTCAGATGGTTTAAAGGCATCAAGTTCACTGTGTCTTAGTTCACTTGTCTCAAATAGCCCGGAGGCTTCCAGAAACTGATGTTGTGACTTTAGAAACTTCAGAGTGGTGCATTGTGATTATTGGGAATCTTTAAAGTGTCATTTCAGTGTTTCTCCCGCACATTAATTAAATAGTCCTGCAGATTTGTAATTTTTAAATCAAAGCATTTTTAATTTCAGCGGGCAATTTCTATACTCCTCTCTGTGTGTCAGATTCTGCATCAGCTATATCATCCCATTTCCACCTGGTATTAAAAATACCATCTGTATCCAGTTATCTGGATAATAAACAATCCCATCTTGGCTTTGCATTTACATCTGGTATTTTTAACACATTCACGTTCTCCTCATTGAGAATTAGATCTCTGTCCTCCAAAGCAAAGCCTGTATGTGAGTCATTTAAAGACTGACAACCTGCTCTTTTTGTTTTGAAATGTCTACATAAATGCATCTTTTTCTGTAGGAACCATCCAGCTTTGACAGTGCTGTCAACACATAAAACTATTAAACATCTAATTTCTTGAGGATCCATGGACGTGACTTTTCTATTTCTTTTACATTTCATTGGGTTAGCTAAGATGCGATGCAAGTGCATATATGGATGCGGCCCATGGAAGTATTAAAAGAACCGTACCATTCAAGATTTCATTCAACATTTTTTTCCTGACCACATTTCTCCCTTGAAGATGATGGTTCAAAACTATCCTTCCCAGTTTTAATAATGCGTTGCACAGTTCTTAACCAAATTCCTGTGGTTTCAGCATCTCCTTAGTGGTTTTCTTTACTTGATGCAGTCCAATAATTTGACCCTTCTGAAAGAGAGTCACGTCTTTACCACAGCCATGGAATATGTATTCTGACATGGTTTAAGAAATGAGAAGCTACTCACTGCATCAGTTAGGGTTAAGTAACTTGTTGACAGTTGAAACATATTAATCAGTGCAGTAATTATCTAACTGAAGGCCCTTATTTGCTTTGTTAAATCTAGGTGGGGACTCTTTTTTTTGGCCATGCAGTGTATAGAATAATACTTCCACAATGTGAACATGCTGTAAGGATTGGGTTTACACAAAGTTAAAATCCTTAGACAATGTAAGCCAGACTACCTTCAGATGTGGTCAGACAGATACCCAGTGTAAATGGGGGTCTAAGAGGCCCAGTGTGGGACAATAATTGCTATAAATGCTGAATAGTGAATATAATCCTCTTTTTTTTAAATGGTTTTTCAGTTTTGGAAAAAATGGTTTGGCTCAGAGTTGCAGTTCATTGTAATATAGAATCTGGTCAAATGTCTAGTAGAATCACTGCCAGTTGCTGCAGTTGTATTGCAAGTACTACAAAAACAAGTAGTTAAACTACACATGTCCATCACATTAGATTATTGTTTGATGTGTTTTTGTGTGTGTGCCTGGGTCTGTCATTGCCTATGTTGTAACAGTGCATGACAAATATGACCAAAAGAACACTTGTTACTGCTGAAGGAAACATGTGGCTGAAAAGCACAGATAAGTGGTGTTCTGCTTGTCTTGTGTGTGGTGCTGGGAAGCAATGGGGTTGAGGCGGAGGGGGTGTAGTCTCTGCTCTAAGTGAACATTTGGCTCAAGGCAGTAGTCGACCCCGTCCATGTCACAGCACGTGGCTGTCCTGGGCTGTAATGCCAAAAATACCCCAGGGGTAGCTGGGAAATGTAGTGTTTCTGATGTATGTGTTAATCCAGCAGCTAATTACTCTGAACAAGTACCACAGCTACAAACAGACTAGAAGGCTACATATTAACAGAAGTGAAATAAAAAAGAACATGAGCAGACAGGGTGTGTTTTCACCTCACATGGGGTCAAGTGTCTGCAACCTTGAAGTGACAATACTGACAATACTGACATCAATCATTAAGATTATTACCAAATCAGTGTGCAAAACCTTTCAGAGTAAGCTGAGCTACACCAATAACTACCAATAATTTAGTCAAGCTAATGGGGGCTATTGGAGATTGTTGAATTTGCAACTCAACCCCACCAGACAAATGACCATACTGGGTGATTTTTGAAAGGGGATTTAAACGACTGATGATATTTCTTAGCAACAGAATGCTCTACTATTGCTACTGTTTATTAGAGCCATGTGTAATGTACCCCACAGTGCCACCTTCTGACCACATGGCACAGCTTAGTTTATTCAGTTAAAACCAGTTTATGGAAATGCATGTAATTCACATTTTCTTTTTTTGCAACTTTTCAAAAGTTTGAAGTTTGAGTTTCAAATTTGTTTGATGTTTCATGAAAAGATGGCTACTGTCATGTGACGATGATGGGCAAACCATAGAAGAAGGCAGTTGGGCATGAGCAAAGTGTAATAACAAACTTGATGGACTTTAACACAGGAGACCAGTGTTTGTGTCCTATTTCCAAATGGAGGTAAATGCTGTGTTTTGTTTTTGTAATATTTGTTATGTAACTTTAGTATTTAAGCCCTTATGATCTTTTGTAACCAATTTGTTTTGTGCCTAAACTGAACCAAACTTTAACTGTGCCATTGTCACAGACTAAATGCAACAGTTTTGTACAAATTTTGTTTTCTAGCATTCCGAGGCATTCTATGTCCACTAATATTATGTATATATGTTGTTAAGGTAGGGCTAGGTGATAAGGCCAAAACTGGTAGTATCATGCTAAACATTTTCAGTCACTGTCAATAATTATCTCGTTAAATGTTGAATAATTATTTCTTTCCAGTATAAAGGCTGTTTTTTGGTCTTGACTGAAACTAGATGGTTATTTGTGGCTTGATAATATTTGTAAAGCACGACACATTTACAACATAACAGATGCACCAAGATGAAAACGACATAAAGGATGCAACAAGATGCAAAGTACATAAAACATGTAATGACAAAAACACACCTGTAGTACCTGATTTTGTGATTTAGTGCTCATTTTGTTCATGGGCTTTATTTTGATTGGATTTCCCAACATAAAATTAAAATAAAGAAAATGAGCCCAATCTGAGTCCTTATTCAACAAGACAAAAACAACATAAAGACTCTTATGGTCAGACCACGACAAACACTTAACCAAACAGCACAACATTTCACAAATCTTAGATGTAGAATAATTCAAATCTATTATAATGGTAAAATGTTTGTTCAACATCAGAATATACATGAGTAAAACAACAAAACATTGACAAATTTGTGTTTTAACTGAGAATGTGAAAAAAATAAACCATAAAGACGAAAAATGCTAAATATAATTATCACTATATAAAAACATCATGGTAACAATAATTATCATTTTATCACCGTGTCCTACGTTAAGATATGAGGATATCTTGTGAATAAGATCACTGTTCAACAACAGAACAAAAATCCATAAGATGACTCTGCATCTACAAATATCTTAAGGCGTCCCATTGAAAACAGTCTCATATTGCTTCCATCCTGGTAGTTGGGGCTTGGCCTCTGTCTGTTTGATTAGAATCACAGTGATTGTATCATCAGCTGAATTTCCAGGGGCCACATAGAAAGAAGCAAACATGTCTGATGTGTTTATGTGTACTGTATGTTTTAAAGACTTATCAATCCTTATGTCTGTCAGTCCACTGAGAACGTGAGTGGTTGTGTGTACATGGATTGGCCAGTCTCCCTATTTACATGTTTAAAATAGCCAAGAGCAAAATACTCAAACTGTACTGTGTTACGGAGTTTGAATCTAAGCAGCCAGAATATTCTGCATGTGAAGTGACAGTAAAAAACCTGCAGCAGATCACATATTCCAAATCTGGAGAGCAGTGGTTTGAACAAGCATTTATGTTAGTGCACCAGCTGATGACTTTTATAAAACGATGAGCCGCTGGCCAGATCACTTTGTCCCAAATGCACTAATTGAGTCACATTTTGGTGGAACAGGACACACACACCCATCCACACTCCACATTTAACATCAGCATTAGGCAGGGCTCCAGAGCACGACTATTGTGCACCGACCAAAATTCTGTCAAGTGCGACTAAACACTTTCAGCGGTCACACCAGCATGCCTGATATTTAGCGTGTGTGTGTGTGTGTGTGTGTGTGTGTGTGTGTGTGTGTGTGTGTGTGTGTGTGTGTGTGTGTGTGTGTGTGT
>JAPQRN010000350.1:8141-18326 GCA_037367275.1 Coranthus polyacanthus | reverse complement strand
AAGAGGGAGAAGGTGCAGAGGGGGGGACGGGGGACGGGGGACGGCAAGATGTAGAGACTGACTAGAAACGAGGAGACAATCACATTTCAGAGCTGTTGGCGCTTCTATATACAGTAGCATTATGTATGTATATTGTCAGCACTGGAAATAAAAAACATGTTCTTTAACATTTCTACATATGTTGAATTTCCATGTTTTAGTGATTTACCTGCTCCGTGATTTTTCGGGCTTTCCTCACCTCACCGACCTCATAACTAGGTGAACGATGCATATACCAAATCCAAGACTCTGTTAACCGAGACTGGATAAGTTTTAGATTTAAGCAATAGAAACGCTTTAGTTAGAGTAAGGAAATGATCGTGGTTTGGTTTAAATATTACTAAATACACTGGGAATATTTTTGGTTCAGAAATGTTGAGATTATACATATCCATAGTTTGTAGAAACGCATGTCACCCCTAGAGGTGAAGCGGGAGCTGCACCTCAATGGAAATACTAAATAATACAGATAAAGAATGCCAATGTACATGCAGTGAGTACTGTGTCATCAATATCGAAGGAATAAATGCAATTTGATAATACCAGGACCGTCATCAGTTATAGCAGTCCACAAAGACAGAGTGCACGGTGCATTTACAATCTTTAAGATATCTGCAAAACAGAGAAAGAAAAATTCAAATTATAGACTTCATAGATGAAAAACAGTCCTTCATCTGTTTGTTTACTGTGGAGATGTTGTGTAAGTTGAAGCTCTTATTTATATAAAAATGTTCTAAGTTACTTTTAAATTGTATTATAGTGTAGCCATGAGGGGAGGATCCGATATTTAACCGTCAAGTCAATGAATTTATTGTGGTTGTGTTGGTACAACATAAGTTAATAGCAGACCCAGCAGATGTTGTTGTATGATACTATCCACAGTCACATACATTCATCTTTAGCGGTCCAGAACCAAACAGAAACATGTCCTGAAATGTTGATCACTCCTTGTTCTGCCTGTAATGCTGGATCGCCTGTGTTCAGTTTCGAAATATTCTCTGTTGTTGATTCCTACTGAATATGACCCCTTGACTTTTACCCAAATAAAACCCAGGCATTTGTTTCCAATGAAAACACAAGCGGAACAATTCAAAACAGAGGCTCACACCAGCATTCTTTGGTTTGAAAAGTAAGATGAAATGAGTTTGTGCTCCATCGGTTGCCACAGAAATGCCTCTCTGTTTCTCTTCTTCTCTTTTTCTCAGTAGCACAGTGAATAAAAATTTGAGGAGTTTGGACCGAAGGCATAAATGAAGCACGTACTGTATCCATGCAGTGATTTCAAGCTTCTAACGTGTCTGCTTTTCCATTGTTACAAAAGATTTCTTTGAATCGTTTGTAGTTAATCTGGGGTGCAATTTCATGAGCTGTTACGGTTTATGATGATGACTTTTTGGTAACTCTTCCTGGGGATTCGAGGGTAATTTCTATACTTTTATTTGCCTTGACTCTGAAGTTTCTTTGGCGTGCATGACCATGTGAAGCAGGAATGAGTAATCTGGCTTCCTGTGGCAAACCCCATTCAGATTCAGCAGATTGTAACCATGACTAATACTAAATGAATGGGACTTATTGGGTCAACTGTGACATGTTTCCACTTTTCGGGCAAGAATTTCAAAATATGTCACCATTGCTTGTAGCTCTAATCTAAAGCTAAGTCATGACTTTAAGTGATTTTGTTTTTTCAGTCCCCCTTTTTTTTTTTTTTTTTTACATTTTCTTTAAAATGCCCTTTTACCTGATATTCAATATGATGATAAATTATAGTGCATCTCTCTGACTCAGACTCAGACTCAGACTTTACTGACTTATGTCTCTCCAACGAAATATCTGATTGTCTCGGTTGTTCCTCCAATGATAAATGGGTCTATAAATCTTTCATGCCCAGTGCAGTAACTTTTATAAGGTGAATATGCTTAAAACAATGAGTGTCTGATCTCCTTCTTCCCAGATTTTTCCAATGACAGAATTTTATTTCCATCCGCAAATCTAATAATCACAAGTAAAGTCAAGTAGGAATAAATATCGTACTAGCTTGTACGTAAGTAAGTATAAAATACCAATGAATGAAAACGTGCGATTTGTAAAGGAGATTTAGATCAAGGATGGCCGTGCTCGTGAGTCATATTTGTCATCACAATAAGCACGTTCGGCTGGAAAGACATGTCGGGAAATTAATTAATATGAGACATTCTAGAGTGATTTCAAAGGAAGCTTAAAGAAAGTTCACAAAGACTGTCTCCCCGTGCAGACTTTCTGAGTCACAAATACAGTTTCCCACTCTCTGTAATCTGTAATTCTTCATTCAATCACAAAACCTGACATTCCCTGTTATCCAGTCACTTGTGACCTGTCAAACTCTTAAAGTGTTCCCTCACTCCGCTGCCATTCAGCTGTCATTTGTGTTTCATGGCATCGTTTCCTCCTCCACCGCCTCAGTTCTGTTGTCTGATCCTAGTCTAAGTCTCTGAAGGCATCACATCCTCAGCTCCGTCCATCTTCATCAGTGTCTAGGCTCCGGGGGAGTTTTCTACACAAGTCTAACTCTTAATTCATACGGTGATCTTACTCCCGGGGTCCAAAGTCTATTCCTTTTATTCACAATATTTCAATATATATACACTGAAAACTTTAATTTTCTCTTGGTTCCACAATCAGGTCTCTCCTCATTGAACTCCTGATGTTTTAATTTTGGAATCTCTTCACTGTACACAAACATTTAATTTTGACATTTGGGTATACAATTGCATTATATGCCAGGTATCCCAAGTGTCGCAGTCAATATCTTAAAGGCTCAAATTTTAACAGTGTGGCCCTTTCAACCTCAGGATTAATCCCAGTAATATGAAGTGTCACAAAGGTACAGATTATTGTACATTTGGTATTATTGATCACATAGAGTGCAAAATCATCCTATGGATATGGTAATTATTGTACATCTGGCAACGCTGTGTAAACAAAGATGTGAACTTCTCCCTCAAGCTCATTTTAAAATACTCCTGCAACTTTTGTCAGTTTTTGTGTTTAACGTTGAAGGCAACACAATGAATATCTTCTGAATATATACAAATATCTTCTAAAACCACAACCACAGAAACATCTATTTAGGAGAGAAACAATGTGAGCTGCATAGAAAACTGATTTTATTTGCCACTTGAGCAAAGCTGGATATAGAGCTTTCTCAGTATTACCATTTTGTGGGGAAGAAATGTAACTTTCACAATTTTTTTTTATCTACAACATGTGATTTGTGACATAGTGTAAGATTGTTGGAATATCTTATTTCAACCACAGTTTTCTACTGTAGACCACTGATTACAGTTCCATTTTGTGTTTTCCTGTTATTTTCTTTCATCATATGTTATTTTATTGTTATTATCCATATTATTTTACTTTTCTTCCTGACAACTTATGCACACTCATTGCAGCAAATCCCTCTCTCCGAACTGGAGTGTTTGTAGGTTCGCATCATGCAGAAATCATTGCTGTTAGTATTGCTGATCATGGACATAGGTGGGTTTCTTTCCAAATAGAGCACATACCAAAATCTAGATGGTCCTGGGGTTTGTGTAACCCAGCATGAAACTACTTCTACTGCTTCATTCTGAAAAGTGGATAGGTATTATTTGTGGTTACAATGACACACGCAGTCCACACTAAAAGTCGTCTGATTTCACAAGAAATCTGTGGTTGCATGTTAGAAAGGGAATACAATGTTCAGTGTAAATGAGGCTCATCTTGTGTGCATGCATCATGTATTTGCTTGCACGTGCATATGTGTGTCTGTTCCATTATTTTGATAAAAGTGTCATAATATTATTATGGGATGGAGATGCCAAGAAAGACAACAGTTGTGTAATCCAGCCCTCATGTCAAACACAGTTAAACCCTGGACAATAAGAAAATGTCTTGTAGTGTTTGTGTGCGTGTGTGCGTGCGCACTGGGCATCCGGTTGTGTGTGTGTGTGTGTGTGTGCGCACTGGGCATCCGGTTGTGTGTGTGTGTGTGTGTGTGTGTGTGTGTGCGCACTGGGCATCCGGTTGTGTGTGTGTGTGTGTGTGTGTGTGTGCATGAATACCAGTGTTTCCTTTGGTGATGACAAGGTGTAGTGGACCACCCTGCCTAAGACCTGCTTGCTCTGGAAATTTGTTTTGATCTCAGTGATGTTGTGCCAAATGTTAAAAATTCTCATTCAGTGCCACTATCACTTCCCAGAAACTGTATTGGAAAAAGCAGAAGTGCATCTGTATTTGAGTGTACGCATTGTTTGAATCAAACCCAAATAAGAGCCAGACAGGGAGATGAGAGGGATAAAAGTTCAGCTGTAATCAGTTCAAGACTGACCAGCTCCATCTTTTCACATGAATAAACAAACTGCCCATCAAGACCCACCTCTGCAGACACATGGAAAACCTGCAAGTGCACACTTACTTACAAGTACTGTTTCTGTAGCTAAAGCTGCAATATGTAACATTTCCACCTTAAAATATCTATAAATGATTAGGCCTATGTTATACATATTGTTGACTTGTGTACTTCCATTATATCATATGTTTCCAACAATGTTTAAATTCAGAGAAATCCGTAATTTCAATGTCCATTATTTGGTTGCCTGTGTCATATGTTTAGTAAGGTTACTTGTAGCTATTTCATTAGAATGAAATGACATAGCTTGAATATACATCACTAAACATAAACGGACTAAAATTTTAATATAATGTCTTGTCTGTAAACACGTCAACCACAGCCTATCCTAACAGGCCAGATTACAACTCTATGAATTATAGCACAGCAATGGAACAGCTTCTACATCAATTTAATCAATTCTGAAAGACTATTCCAAAGTGCAGATAGGGGGATGCTCTGGAACCCGCCCACCAAGTTAGTCAACATCATCTGAAACTCATATGACAGGATGACCTGCAGAGTAGTTCATGGCAGACAACTAGTGGATTTTTGTCAAGGCTGTCTGCTCTCCACCATCCTGTTCCAGCTGATGATAGACTGGATTATGAAGACATCCACAGCTCAGACTGGTACAGGAATCCAGTGGGCACCGTTCACGTAGCTTAATGATCTGAACTTTTCCAGTAACTTGGCACTACAGGCCCATACCTGTCAGCAGAAGCAAGAAAAGACTGAGAAACTGGCTACCACCTTTGTACAAGTAGGTCTCAATCTCAACAAAGGTAAACCAAGATCCTCAGAGCCAATGCAACCGGCACCAACCGATGCACTAAAAGAAGCGAACGACTTCACCTACAGGGGCGGTGTCGGCGACATGCAGGGCGGAGCAGATGCTGTTGAAGAACATCTGGAAGTCCAGGCCAATGGCTTCACCGACCAAGATCAGGCTCTTCGACATCAACATCAAGTCAGTCCTACTATACGGATCGCAGACATGGAGGACAATAGTGGCAACCGTGAAAAATGTGCAGAAGTTCATCAACATGTGTCTTAGAAGAATCGACCAGATCCGCTGGCACGTCATAGTAAGGGACAGCAACGTCTGCCACAAGCACATGATGAAATCCTGAGAAAGTTTGAGAAGGATCAGGCCACGCTCTGCACCAGCCTGTAGCAAACATGGACCCTGGACCTGCAAGCCTGGACCTGGAACCCTTAGGGCACAAGGAAGAGAGGACTGACTCCACAGCAGAGATCAGTTTTACTTCACAACAGAGTTAAATACAGTACTTTGCACGTCATTTTGCACTATGACCTATTCATATCTCCGAAAGACAAATAAAGGTGATTGTAGTAAGGAGCATTTCAGGTTATTTTATATATCTGAGAAGCTACTAACCTGCCTTAGCAGACATCCATGTTAAGAGCAAACATCTCAAATGTAGCCAAACAGTGCAAAGGGCTAGTTGTGGGACATTGGCCTGCAGTTCATCAATTTAAGGCTTGTCAGAGATCAGTTATCTTTTACATGAAATTGTTGCTTTGTGCATCATGCAAAAGTTGTTTATTTTTCATATAATCACATTAACTTCATGCTTCGGTGTTGTCAAAGCCTTGTAAACTTCATGACTACTGTTACTGTTACAAATATGTAACTGCTCAATTAAAACATTTAACCAGTGTAAAAATGTTGTGTGCGATTTCACTGCCTCCCCGCTTTCTCCCTACATCTGCTGTCTTTCGTGACTGTCAAATAAAATACTAAAAAGTTCTAATGAAATTTGGAAAGCCCAGTCAGAGTGCCGCCTCTTGTGCCACCTTGTCAACACGCCTGTAATGTCAACACTTAACTAAGAGCGGACCAATGGCTGTAAAATGCCCCTCATGCCCCTCAATAAGCCAGCCTTATGAACCTGCAGCGCACTTTCCCAAAAGCATAGCACCAGTATTCACTTACCCCTACTGACCTGCGGTACAATAGCGCTACGTTAATATAAGAAGCCTTTGGGAAGCGGGCAGAGAGGTGAGTGTGTTAATATGAGCCGAGTGTTGACAGCTTCAGGGGGACATATAGGCTCGTTACGTCAGGACAGACTGTGGGGGTTTGTATTCGGCTTCAATAAAGTGATATGGGCTCTTTCTGTCTGTCTCACTTCCACTTCTCTGTCATTCGGACTCCATTTCTTATTTAATAAATCACACATCGTAAGACCGTCTGTCTCTTTCTGCCATGCTTGTTGTTTACTCTCTAAATGGTGTGTGTCTTATATACTTTTTTTGGTTATTTTCTGTTTATCTCTACCACATGGCAGTGAAATGCTTCCTTTTACTGCTGCAATGCTAGCACTCTAGATAAAAGGATTTTTTTTCTTTTTTTCCTTTCTGAAAACTGTTGCCTTAAAACTTCGATAGGCGTTATTTATTGCTGTTATTTTCTCCGCTTGGGTCTGTTTTCAAGCTTTAGAAGATCTAGCCTGTGACCGAAGATTCTGGCCAATCACAGATCTTTTCAGAGAGGGGGGCGGGATATAAAAACAGATGATTGACATCTGTCAAGACTGTGAAATGCACCTCTACTGCACAAACTCTGTGAATCATCACAGAAGCCTCATGGCAGCTCCTCTACCTGTGACATTTTGGCTTCACTTTTCCATAGCGTGACATGAAGTTGCTCAATCTAACTTTATATTCAGGAGAGAGCTAGAGGAGGAGGTGGGTGTATATTTTCAAAGTTTTGGTGTGTGTTTTCCTGT
Organism: Coranthus polyacanthus; assembly: GCA_037367275.1. Taxonomy (NCBI): domain Eukaryota; kingdom Metazoa; phylum Chordata; class Actinopteri; order Kurtiformes; family Apogonidae; genus Coranthus; species Coranthus polyacanthus. The sequence continues at coordinate 11,126 of JAPQRN010000350.1, read as the reverse complement.
TTCTGTCTAGTGGAGCTTTAATAAAAGAATTGCACGTTTATGTTAAGTCATTATTAAAATGACTTCAATCGAACAGACAAAAAGATGCGTGGTATCAGTTGCTTTAGCAGCATCATTATATATAGATCACTTTAATACCAGCCCATGAATTTGTCTTCCATTTGTATTCCATATTTTTCCAATTTCTCCTTACTGCCTATAGGCTCTCTTTTTCCTTCCTTTCTCCTCTCCCTTTCGTCTCACGTCCCATAATTCCTCCTTTTTCTTTTTTTTTTTTTTCCCCCCTCTTTCTCCTCTGATTTCTGTTTCTCTTCCTCCTTCTCCTTCATTGTAGAGAGGGTAAACTTTCACTCCAGCGAAGGAAAACATGAAAAAGGCAGCACTGCCCTGTAGCTGTCATGATGTCATTGAGTCCCTATACTCAGCTTAAGTTATCTGGAGCCACTTTATGACTCAACTGTGCATCTGTGTGTGTTTCAGCAGAGAGTATGTGCATGTCTTTCAGAGAGCGGGAAAGGAGAGAGATTATGTTTTTTTGTGTGTGTGTGTGTGTGTGTGTGTGTGTTTTACGACAGGCCAGGGGCTCAGTGTGCTTACCTAGCCTAATAAATCCTGACAAGCTCTCTACAATAACCTGGATGAGGTTTCTCTTTTCTCTCACTCACACTCTCCTTCCCTCGGCGACCAGCCTAACCTCTGTGCTCCGCTACATATTATACCTGCCACCTACTGTTTCCTCAACTTCTGGACAGGGAGAACACACACACACACACACACACACACACACACACACACATAAACATCAACACATCAACTTTATGTCGACATGCAGCAACATTCACACTTGCACTTGCCTGCACGCTCCCACAAAAACCCATATTCTTTGCGAAAAGTCCACGTACATTTTCACTCTCTTTCTCGCACTCTCTCTCTCGCAGGCACACACTAAAAGTGTAATAGTTGCTATGAGACGTAGGATAAATGGAGAAAAGTGTAATATTTATTGAACAAAAGGGATTTGAACCCTGGTCTCCTGTATTCACAGCCAAAGCCTACTCTAATCACTAGACCAGGAGGAATACTACTGTATGCAGCCAGTGAGTGATATCCAATATGCATTTTTCATGTAGTTCAAGTCTGCCATGATATTTTGAATTTACACATCGTCATCTGCAGCCGTATGAGCAGCCTTTTTCGCTGCAGCTGCAAGTGAAGCAATGCAGCTTGGGATGCAACCTATTTTAACACAGATACACATACGCATTACTGTTGTTATATGTACAAAGCAAAACAATGGGATTTTGCACGTGCCTTCTTTTGGCATGTGTCCTCTTTGTTGTTTAGTTGGGGTTTTTAAAAATCTTTTTGGAGTTAGAATTAATGTCACACACCTTTCCCACTTCTTTCAACAGCACACGTTGGCCAGTCAAGCCATGTGTTTAAGTCCTCCATCCAGAGCAACCACTGTTTGTCCCTACGCCTAGATGACCTATAGAATCATTTCTATTAGCATGTGATAACATTAAATGTGCAAAATAACTGGTGTTCTTCTGTTGTGAGAATGCTATAGTTTAGGCCTGAAAACAACTAGGTTGTATTTGGAAAAGATCACGGATTGGCTGAAATTATTTCATTAAGGTTAATGGGTCTTTTTGTCATTGTTATGTTAATAAACACAGTTACAGAAATTGTGAAATAACTTTTGGTTTAAAATAGATGAGCAGTTGCCTGTTTAATGCGTGCTTTAGTAATAGACCATTTTTTTGCCATTAATCGATGAATAAAAATGTCAGTATGGATGTCAGTTTCACTTCTGCGTGCTTTTGTTTTGTATCCTCTCCCCAAATTTTCAGTTTCACCCTTGCACGTCTGTATTTTTCTCTCAGACAAACAAACTCTCTTGCTCCCCCTCTTGTCCTCTCTCTCTACACACACAAGCACAGAAAAGCAGTGAGTGATGAAGTCATTATCAGCTCTAATAGGTGACGTGCCAGCTATTTCCACAGCACTGCAGGGAAATAACATGACAGCAAAACAAACGACGCCATTAGTCATACTTAACACCACCTGTAAATCAACTCTGTGCGTATGCACGTGTTCTTAGGGTGGGTGTTCATGCAGTGTGTGTGTGTGTGTGTGTGTGTGTGTGTGTGTGTGTGTGTCTGTACAGTACTTTAACAGGTTATTTGCTGCACAACTGTAACAAGTGGAAAATATGAAGCCTTCAGATGACTGACAATATATGATGAGAGCAAACCCGCGCACACACACACACACACAAACACACACTTACAGCACAGTCAGCGTGTTCAGGAGTTTTATACTCTGCTTATGTTTTGCTGAACATAGATTATTCACGCACTATGGCCAGTACTTGTTAATATTTTCCACTACAGCGCTAAACAAGGCTAGCCAAGACTTGCTGAGTTACTAATTTGTCACAGCAATGGGCCAGTGAACATTTGCCTATATGAGCTTAGTTATTGAGCCAAACAAGGCCAGAAGGAGCCAGAGCCAAACACGTCTACTTTTCATCTGCTCGTCATCTACTTTCAACTGAGGTGTCTGACAAGGGCTGACCACGGTATTTTTTCTTTTTGCTAATTACATGTCAGCACAGCAGCTGCTTACTGTTTTCACTACATGGTTAGCAAAGCTTCACTCACCAACAAGTTTATCAGCGCAGGTCTGTGACTCTGTAGTTTTAGGCTTCATTTGCACATTGAAGCCAAACATACTTACAGAAATATGTTTAGAGGTCCAACCCAACCTTTGTGATTATTTTTATTCTACACTTTTAATGCATATTTTATTCTCTTACATTTCATAATGTACTGAAAAAGACACCACTAAAATAAAATAATGGACATATAAAAAGTATTCAATTTGATATTATAGCACAGAGCAGTTAAAACTAGTCTAAACCGCTGTGCGTCATATACTGTGTTCATGAAGGTTATAATATGTCATTTTTGCTGAAACTAG